>JAHXMU010026627.1:0-40542 GCA_019455685.1 Philornis downsi
AAAAAAAAAAACAAATAAATAAAACACAACCAACAAGAAAATAAACTTTGCCATAAAGATGGCAAATGAGAGGTACAAAAAAAAAAAATAATAAATAAATAAATAAATAGAAAAAGAGACAACACGCAAAAAATTCCTAACAACTAAAAGGAAAAAATAAAAAAAGTGAAAACAACATCAAAGTGTGTGACGTCATCAAGCAGATAAATCATTGTAAAGTACAGTGAGTTATTTTTACATTAGCTATTGAACTATATTAATCAGATGGATATTTGCAAATATTTTCAACAATTTTAACAGCAACCACTTTTAAAAGAGAAGAAAAAACATATATTCTACAAGAATTTTTTCAAAATTAATTATCAATTTGTTCTTTTCAAAAAATACAGATAGAACAACTCTACAGGAAGTGGTCAGGAAGTAGTAGTGGTTAAATTGTATTATTTTTTTTTTCAATTGAGACAAGTTTGTATGTAATATTCTGAATCACAATCACAACAAGGTTTTCTTAAAATTAATTTTCAAGCGTCATTTAGAGGTTGAACAGTTTATTACCACACCAGTAATTCAATTCGCCAAAAACCGTCTAATCAATAGTTCAAAAAACTATTATTGCAATGAGTACAAATGTCTTCAAGATAAGCGTCCTATAAAAAACAAAAAAAAAAAAAAAACAACCGACTTATTTGCTTTGAGTCTCTTTATGGATAAAAATGATCTATTACGTGTTGGAGGAAGTTTAAATAACTCAGGTTTAAGTTGTGAAGAAAGGCATCCATTCATAATTCCTGAAAAAAATCCGTTTTGTAACTCTTTTCGCGGAACTTACAAACAAATTCTGCTTCATGCTGAACACCATATCATGCTGCAGGCTATACGACAAGGGTTTTGTATCCCTCGACTCAAAAATCTAATAAGAAAATGTGTTAAAAATTTAAAAAAAAATACAAACTACAATTATAAAGTTCAACAGAAAATAATGGCCGATCTCCCTCCTGAACAGGTAAATTTCTCTACCCTTCACCTATACTAGCGCCGACTTCGCGGATCCATTTGACCTAAAATCATTTAGTTCACGAAACGCTAAAATGATTAAGATAACGCAGCCATATTTGCATGCTTTTTCACAAAATCTGTGCACTTTGAAACGTGCTCGGACGTTTCAATCGACGCATTTTTGGCCTGCTTTGCCAGATTTACGGGACGTAGAGGTTTTCAAAAAACCAAATTTTCCGGCAATGGTCGAAACTTTCTTGGGGCCAGCACAGTAATTAAAAACACGGAAACCGTTAAAAAAGAACAATCACTAAGGGATAGCGGTCTATCCCTTTATTCCTTCACAATGCCTGTATTTTCTCCACCGAGAACAAACCACTTATTCTTGCACTTGTTCGTAGTGCAAGTCCCAATTTACGAGTTCACTTTTTTCTTTATCCTTGCACTTGTTCGTAGTGCATATCCCAATTTATTTAAGTTAAACACGACTGCTTTATTTGTGCGTGAGTTAAGTTCTGATTTGTTGAATGAGAATTTGGTCTTAACAATACCTCGGCTTTCTTTGTTTCCCATCTGTGCAATATGATGCGCAGATGTCTTTTCGTTAATATTTACTATTTTATAGTTTACAAATTTATTATTTCGTCTCTAATTCTTTTGCTAAAGCTTGCAAATTTACTACTTCATTCTCGTGATCTCTTATTTCTGTTGACAAGTTTTACAAATTAATATTTTATTCACATGATCTTTAGTTTCCGTTGATAAAGTTTACAATTTATTATTTCATTCATATGATCTCCAGTTTCTGTTAATAAAGTTTACAGCTTATTACTTCATTCACATGATGTCTAGTTTACGTTATTATTGTTCTTCATAGAATGCAATTCGATGCGCTATTCGTCTAAAAATTATGCGACTTATTTAAAAGGCATACGCACGGTGCTATCACCTGATTCACTTAGCTTTTGATTGCCCCCTTTAGCTACGTGCACGGTATTACTTAAGGCTCATAATGAGTTCTTGAGAATCACAGAGAAAGCCTTAATGGAAAGGTGCAGTGCACACGGATTCAAGTGGTCATTTATACCACCTTACGCGCCCCACATTAGTGGTCTGTGGGAGACTGCCGTAAAAAGCATGAAATCACATATTACGAACGTATCTGGTAATCTCAAATTTACGTACGAAGAATTTACCGCCATGTTAATAAGAATCGAAGCTGTACTATTACATTTCCGAACAATGCCTCCATTGAATCAAAATACACCTGAAGTACTTCCTTTGACTCCATGTCATTTGTTGGGAGGTGCCCCACTTGTTGCTTTGCCTGAAGCCCCCGAAGAACCTCCATTAGATAGTTTGAGCTTGATTAAAAGATGGAATCCCCTTAAGACTATTCACCATATCATTGCATATCGTGGGAAAAGCGAATATATCACCGAACTTCAGCGCTGATTCAAATGGAAGACAGAACAGTAAAACATCAAACCGTTTAGGATGCATAACCAAAGTTGTATATGGAAAAGATGGCAAGATGCGAGTAGGAGAACTCAAGACACAAAATGGAACTATATTGCGTTCTATTGCGAAGTTGTGCGTTTTACCTATACCACCTGATTGATGATAAAGACTCATATCAAAGTCGCAAAACAACGTTTCCAATAGCACAGTATTTAACTTATTTCTTCCGCTGTAGCCATCAGCAAAATGCCACGATGAAACTTATGCCTGAAGAACCATGAGCTCATACACTGTCACGTGTTCATGAGTAAGACAATATGAGGTGTGATCAAAAAATAACCGTTATTTTCAAATTTTTTCAAATAGTATTTACTTATTCATCAATTTCCATTTTATTTCCTTTAAAGTAGTCCCCCTCAGATATAAAAAGCTAAAACACGCTCCAGTTTCGATTTTTCTTTTATCTCCTCAATCGTAGCAAAACGCTATCCTTTCATCGGTGTCTTCAGTTTTGGGAAGAGAAAAAAGTCAGCGGGGGCCAAGTCCGATGAATATGGTGGTTGAGGCATGCTTGTGGTTTTGTTTTTGGCCAAAAACTCACGCACAAGCATCGATGTTTAAGCTGGTGCGTTATCATGGTGCAAAATCTATAATTGGTTTTTCCACAATTCTGTGCGTTTCTGACGAATTGCTCCGCGCAAACGCCGCATAACTTCAAGGTAGTATTCCCTATTGACCGTACGATTTTGTGGCAAGAATTCATGATGAACCACGCCATTGCAATCGAAGAAAACAGTGAGCAAAACCTTCACAATTGACCAAACTTGACGTGCTTTTTTCGTTCTTGGCTCTTCTGGATGCCTCCATTATAATGATTGGGCTTTGATTTCAATGTCATAGCCATACACCCACTGTTCGCCACCAGTTGTGACCTTTTTGAGAAAATCTGGATCATCGTTGACGACGTTCAACAGCTGTTGAGCGATGTCAATGCGACGTTGTTTTTGCTCAAAATTTAGCAATTTTGGAACAATCTTCGCTGCCGCACGTTTCATTCCTAAAACATCCGTAAAAATTGCTTGGAATGAGCCGAAGGATATGCCAACATCATCAGCAACTTCTCTAATAGTGATTCGATGATTATCCAAAATCATTTTCTGCACTGCTTCAATAGTTTCATCGGTTGTTGTCGTGCTCGGACGACCAGATCGAGCATCGTCATTGACATCTTCTCGGCCTTTCTTAAACCGGTTATACCACAATTGAACTTGTGTTCTGGTCATAGTAGACTCGCCAAACGCCACAGTCAACATTACAAACGTCCTTGCACATTTAATTTCAATTTTACACAAAACTTAATCAGTTTCTTTGATCCATTTTTTTTCGAATAGTAAAAAAATCGAAGAGCACACCAAAACACGACTAACGTTTTTATCTGTCAAAAACAAACTGACAATCCAAAATGGCTGATATTGTCAACATATATAACAGACATGTGTCCAAAAAAAAAGAATCGAACATACGTATGTAGCTCACGAAATTTGAAAAAAATCGTTTTTTTATCACACCTCGTATAACGGCGACGAGCCTACGTTATGGAATGGAATTACTGTCTCAACTGCTTAGAGCATACGCATTCACGCCCTTCTTGTCAATCGACGAATCGTTGCGTAATTTGTGGAATCAAGTATAACTCTCAAAGGCAGAAGTGGAAGACGAAAAGGTTCAACCTGTTCAACCATATTACCATTATTACCATCAGAAAGACCTGTGCAACTTTCAACCACAACAGCAGCTTCAATGGACATTCTCCACGTATTGTCACCATGGCCTTCAGAACTGCCGGTTCAATCCGCAAACTGGAGCAGTACGATTCCCCCACTTGTTAGGGTTAATCCAACGTGGGTAACATTTCTATTAGATGTCGAAAGGGAATCTTCGTTTTTGCTCAAAAGTGTTGCATATATATTTCCGAGTATAGAACTTAGCATGACCAGGAAGACACCAGAGCTTAGAGTATTCGAAGTCGCTGCATCCTGCGAGTCACCTAAACATTATGGCCTCATCTCGTAGGTCGTTGGCGATTAAAGTTAGCAGAGGAACGTATAAAGATGTCATTGTCGATTAAGGATCCCAAATAGATATATTCGAAACTTTGTGCCGCTAACGCTTCCGAATTTTGCGGTATGCAGGGAAATAAATGGTGTACTTAGAGGAACAGCAATAGGGGCGATTATGGCTTAGGAAGCAGTATAGCCGAATGAAATGCTGCTTAAAGCCAAACGCTCAATCTTTGGTTGGGTAATCTCAGGAACCTGGCAGCGATGCAATTGCCATTAAATTGCGCGAGAGTACGCTGAACCAGGTTCAACAAGATTTCTTTTGTTTTTATTCAAATAATGAGTTTTTTTGCATATATAGGGAGATTTAAGTTTTTCAGCTTGGCAGCACTGAGTGGTAATGACGTCCAAACCTCATCTGTCAAAGTGAAAAGTGTACAGTATACTCTGCCATTTCATCATTTAATGACGGCTGACCTACCACAACGTCTAATTTTTGGTGAATGGGCCGTACAAAAGCTCAATGAAAATCCACAGTTTTATCGAAAAATTGTGTTCAGCGATGAGGCTCATTTTTTGCTGAACGGATACGTAAACAAGTAAAATTGTCGCATCTGGAGTGATGAACAGCCACATGCCATACATGAAAACGACAGTCTGGTGTGGTTATGGGCTGGTGGCATCAAAGACGACCGTGGAAGAAACGTTACCGTCAACGGCAAACGATATCGAGCCACGATACGCAATTTTTTTTATGCCAGTTGGCTGAGTTGAAATTTGTTTTCATGTGAAATGTGACGATGCAACATGTCACACTGCTCGTGAAACAATGATTATGTTGAGGGACGAATTTGGTAAGTAGCTTACCTCTCGATTTGGCCCTGTGAGTTGGCCAAAAAGATATTGCGATTTAACGCTTCTTGAATATTTCTTGGGAGGTTATGTCAAGTCCTTAGACATGGACAAGCCGAACACTATTGAAGACTCACAGGATAACGTAATACGTGTTATTCATGGAATACAGGCCGAAATGATTAAAAAAATGGCAAAAAATTTAACCTTCTGAATGGACATTTTGAGACGGAGCCGCAGAATAAATACTTTTTGCTAATTAATAAGATAGTCATAAGCAAGTATTCAATAAAGCAGGTAGCTTTCCCTAAGAAACATAAAATAAAAACATTGTGTTCCTTAATTAGTATAGGGAAGAGAACTCACCTTACCCCTACAGAGAAATTGAACAAATTTCCCAATTTTCTCAGAATTTACACAATAAAATGATAGCGTGGCATATTACTAAGACAACGGAAACCGTATCTTTCGACTAAGTGCACCACATCCAGGGCTTGTGCGATATTCTTGCAATTCCAACATAATAATTTTTGACTTAGTAAGATATTGCGTGGCCACATAGACTAATTTCTGCTGCCACCCTAATGTATGTAGTATAATCCGAAATAAGTGGTTGGCAATTGCTTCAGGTGAAATTTCATTTACACTGGTAATATCCCCTGATGTATTACAACCAAATGGAATTAAGCAACGGAAATTCCATAGAAACTAATGAGGTGTCTGCCAGTTCTAAAGAAATGTATAATGTAACGTGACTTTTAAACAGAATGACAGTTGATTTGTGGTGTTCATTCCAAAGAAATGAGCAATATTTTATGAGTACAAAACCAATTGTCACTAACAATTGGGTAGGTTAAGGTGAAATCTAAAGGTTGGGTTACAGCTTACAACAGTTTATATATTTAACGAGAATAACATTTGGTTACTAAACTAATGTCTTGCTACCCCTACAGGCATGACAATGTACGTCTGTTTCTGTCATGAGAAATGCACAGTATTAGACTAATCACTGTATATATAGAGATATACCAGAGCAATAGGAGGCGAATATGTAAATAATGTAACATTAGCAAATATTATTTATAGAAATTAAACACTAATTGATTGCTTCCAATGTAAATAACTAAGGAATACGATTCAGAACAACAATTATTTATTCTCAGCTAATTTGAAGCGTTAAATATTCAATCATTTGTCTTAGTTGTCAAATGAATGTCGCGTGATTCATTCACAGTTTATTAACATTTCACACTTTCCTCGATAAAGTTGCACAACTAATATTTACTCGTCAAAGGGTTGTGTGTTTGTTCCATAAATAACAAATAAATATCTGAATACCAAATGGAACAATCAATTAGTTTATTTATTGGCTTATAAAACAGATTAAAGTAAAAATAAATTAAAAACGAGAAATCTTTCCCGGCACATTATTGCTGCTATGATAAATGATTTGTAGAGTTTGATAGTATTCTGTAGCAAAATATTTTGCCACAGGCATTAATATAGGTGAAAAATTCACAATGGAGGCCATACTGCAACTGGGATATTCCAAACCGAGTAACGACACAATATTTTTTTTTTGGGAAACCACAAGACTTGTTTTTCAAATATCTGTGGTCACAGCCCGTAACAGTCTAACTCGAGTTAGGACACATTTGAGTTATTTGCACCATCGTATTCAGCGTATCTAAATTTATTTGCTCTAAATTTTTCATGTTTCATGTTTGTATCTCTTCTAGGAAGGCAATTAATTCTAAAAAGCCTAATAGCTTAAGTTATTTTTCTAAATGGCTGTTTTGGCATAACTGCCTAAGTCAATTTAGGATTACAACAAATATAAACATTATTTTTTCATCATTGTCTAAATCAACTTAAGTTTAAACTTTATGAATTCTTATATAGGAATAACAACCTAACTCAACATGAGAGATCGAATCTGAAATATTTTGACATAGAATAATAATTTATGTCAATTTAGGCGCACTTAAAGTTTTTTATTTAATCTGGAATAATAGCCTAACTCAACTTGAACTTTTTGACTTTCTTTCGTTCAACAATTCATAAGAGCCTAAGTGTCTTTTTCGATAATATCTTTTGACTGCGAGAATAAACAACTATTTTTGGTTAACAACTAAGTAAAGAAATTCGTTTCCTTGGAATCTGTAGCAAAGTTTTCCAAAAAACACCTTCTCCTGATTTTCAGTGAAGATTTAAAACTTTAAACTCCTGTACTGAAAATATTGAAAAACAGACTTAGGCTGTTATGGGTTATGACCACAAATATATCAAGCAGTTTCACCAATTCATTTCATTTCAGTTACATTTTTGTTTTGGAGCAGAACAACAGTAATGCGACTTATGAACAACAAAGCTGCGGGCGCTGATGGCCTGCCAACAGCATCGTTTAATACCGGTGGCGATGAGCTGACAAACAGCCTGCATCAGCTCCTAAATAAAATTTGGCTCGAGAAAAACATGCCTGATGATTGGAATTCGAGTGTACTGTATCCTGTGTCTAAAAAAGGAGATCCAAAAGTTTCTAAAAACTATAGCGATATCAGTGTTTTACCCATTTCCTATAAAGTCCTGTCGAGTGTGATATGTAAAACACTAAAGCCGATTTTAACTGACCTGAATAGACCTTATCGGTGTGACTTTAGGTCTGGTAAATCAACAACTGATCAGATATTCGCACTACGACAAATTC
The DNA here is from genome assembly GCA_019455685.1 of Philornis downsi. Taxonomy (NCBI): domain Eukaryota; kingdom Metazoa; phylum Arthropoda; class Insecta; order Diptera; family Muscidae; genus Philornis; species Philornis downsi. Next base: position 8,077 of record JAHXMU010026627.1, read on the forward strand.
TCGAGAAATCTTAAAAAAACAGATCGACACGTACCATCTTTTCGTCGATTATAAAGCTACCTTGGATAGCCCGCTATGACAAAAACTGTATGAGGCCATGTCCGAGTTTGGAATTCCTACGAAGCTTATACGTCTTTGTAGGATAGTGCTGACGGACAAGAAGTCTTTTGTAAAGATAGGTAAAGATCTAAGCGACCCTTCTTACACAAAACGAGGATTTAGGCAGGGAGACAGTCTATCGTGCGACCTCTTCAATATACTGTTGGAGATTATTCTGAGGAAAGCTGCACTTAACACGACTGGTACCATCTTCAACAAAAAGCCATATGTTACTCGCATATACAGATGACATAGACAATTGGCAGAAAACTGCGAGATGTTACTGTAGCCTTCTCAGGCATCAAGAAGGAAGGAGCGAAAATGGGTCTGGTGATAAACGAGGATCAAACAAATTTATTGGTTTCAACAAACAACGATTCTACGCGTTCGAGACGCTGTGTGAAGGTTGACAACTATAATTTTGAAGTGGTGGAAGAATTCATATACCTCGGTTCCGCTGTAAACAAAACAAATGATGTCAGTATGGATATAAAGAGGAGAGGATTGCTTGCAACATCTGTTAGTTACTGTGGGCTATGCAAACGATTCAATGATAAAGCCCTCTATTGACAAACAAAAATCCGACTGTATCAGACGTTGGTTCTACCCGTCTGGTTATATGGCGCAGAATCCTGGGTTATGACGGCAGCAGATGAATCAGTACTGGCAGTTTTTGAGAGGAAAATACTCCGGAATATGTATGGATCCATCAACATTATCGGAGAGTATCGACGTCGCATGAACAATGAGCTGTATGAGCTAAACGAGGTGTGTTCAAAAAATAAGGCAAAATATTTGTCCTATATGTATTTATGCCTCTCACAAACAAACTAAGCATACTATATGGATAAAACCATCAACATATCTTCGAGACGAGTGTACCAACAAAAAAAAAAAAATAATAATAATAATCGAAAGTCAAATGTGCGCAGTCCGTGAATATTTAAAATTCGCCGTATTTTTTGAACACACCTCGTTTGGCGACATCGGCGTGATCAAACGCATTAATATACAGCGATTGCGTTGGCTGTGTCATGTTGTGCGAATGAACCCAAATGCTCCGGCACGGAAAGTTTTCGACAACGAACTCGATGGAAGGCGCAGAAGAGGGCGACCAAAACTCCGTTGAAAGGACCAGGCTTTTGAAATACTATCGAAACTTGGTGTGACGAATTGGAGGAGAAGCGCAGAAGATCGAAGTGCTTGGAATTATTTTCTGCGGGCTGCGATTAATAGATAGGGATGTCTATTCCAGCCACCACCTAAGAAGATGGAAAAGTTATTTTGGAAAATTGCAGAAATTTGTTTAGTATGAATTTCTGGGAAAACAACTACAATTTGAAACTCAGAAGAATAATCGAAAATAGATTCAGATAAGATCGGTAAAGCAAATCCGATGATCCTCCACTATGTACACAATTCCAGAGGTCCATAATTCCAAACTTATTTTAAGGGTACGACAAAAATGGACCGAAATGGACTTGTGAATAATTTGGTTAAAGTTTCATAACTAGTATTTGCCTTTTTGTTCTCAAATAGGATGAAATCTGCTAGACCAATCTTTTAGCGCGTCATCTCCTTTATTAACAACGATATTCTATATTCTACGATATTCAACAGTCACGAATGATTTCTTAAAAGACGTGAGGCTATTGAGGAGACGTGCGTGGTGTATTCTCAATCAACATTTTATTGATAAGTGTAGACTCTACACAAAAATGTTTTACTTGAATGAATGAAAATAGATTTGGCTGCCACGCCCCTTTGGGTACCCTATATAAAATTTGAACGAGTTTATAGAAATTGCTGGTACTTCTACATTTCCCAAACGGAGAACTTTAGAAAATTACACAATTGTTTCTTTTATTGTGCTTTAATTTAAAGCCTCTTCGCAGCAACTCAAAATAACGTTGGGTGAAAATATGTGCAAATCAGTTCACTTTACTGAAATTTCCGTTCTGGTTTAAATTTCAATGTTATTTTAAATACGAAAAATGGTAAACAAGCGTCAAAAGTAAATGGACAGGTGCAGAGTTTGACAGGCAGCATAAGCTCGATCGGGCCGAAGCTTTCAAATCTTCCACGAAAATGGCTTCTTCTCATACATCAAAAATTGAAGCATTCTCCAATTCTATACGAACTTGATATTGTACAATATAGCATACAATTTGTCGAAAACAATTGTTCTAACTTTTGACCAAAATGTTGGCGAAACTGACGCATACAACTACGTTCTCTAATCCGCCAGAGGGAGAAACGTACTTTGTTGCAACCGAGTGAAAATATATTGACACATAGAACTGGAAAATTCTAACACGCAAAACACAAACACGCTATCAAGAAAATAAACTCACAAACAGCCGCCTCCACTAAAATCCTATTGTTTGCAATTTCGAAGTCATTTGTATACAGCATAGGCAATAAAGCATTTTATTATTTTTTCCTTCCTCTTAGTGCAAACAAACATCATTACATCAGCTGAGTTATTGTCCAAATGGAATATTTGCACACTTCGCGAGGAAAAAAAGGCGTACAAACAAACTTTATTGGTACTAAAGCCATCTTCGACTTTTTGGGGTAAAAGTATCAGAAATTAGCATTTTATATCTTCATCCGAAAAAATGAAGATTTTTTCACTACGCAAGCCAAAAATGTAACAATCTGGAGAAAGCGTTTAAAGTAGCAACTTTTTTTCAACAAATGTATTTCACTACTTTACAAGTTTACCTGTTTGGCAACTGCCGCAAATTTTCACGAAACGTTCTGGCACTTGTCACAGTTTGTAAAATCATAGCCGTGTATTGTAAATGGGCTATATCGGCCTACCACTTCTGATGCTTCGCATAGAAATTGACCGATATTCCGAAATTCAATATGTGCCCTTTAATTCCTCATTCGCAGACTGCTGTAATTTAAAGTTTATAATGCTGTTAGAGATAATTATGAGGAAAGCTGCAGTTAACACGACTGGAACCATCTTTAATAAAAGCCATATGTTACTCGCATATACAGATGACATACATACAGATATTGCTGGGCGAAAACTGCTAGATGTTACTGCAGCTTTCTCAAGCATCGAAAAGGAAGTAGCAAAAATGGGTCTAGCGGCAAAAAAGGACATAACAAAGTTATTGGTTTCAACGAACAAAAGTCTACTCGTTTGGGACGCTGTGTGAACGTTGAAAACTACAATTTTTAAGTGGTGGAAGAATTTATCTACCGCGGTTCCACTGTAAACAAAACGAATGACATCAGCACGGAGATAAAAAGGAGAGTATTGCTTGCTAATAGATCAATCAATGATAAAGCCCTCTCTCGACAAACAAAAATCCGACTGTACCAGACGTTGGTTCTACTCGTCTTGTTATATGGCGCAGAATCCTGGCCTATGACGCAAGCGGATGAATCAGTACTGGCAGTTTTCGAGAGGAAAATACTCCGGAAAATATATGGGCCCTTCATTGTTGATGGAGAGTATCGACGTCGCATGAACAATGAGCTGTATGAGCTATATGCCGACATTGCCGTGGTCAAACGCATTAATATACAGCGATTGCGTTGGCTGTGTCATGTTGTGCGGATGAACCCAAATGCTCCGGCACGGAAAGTTTTCGACAACGAACTCGATGGACGGTGCCGAAGAGGGCGACCAAAACTCCGTTGGAAGGACCAGGTTTTTGAAATATTATCGAAGCTTGGTGTGACGAATTTGAGGAGAATTGGAGAAGATCGAAGCGCCGATCGAAGCGGCCGGCGTATAATAGATAAGACTATCTATTCCAGTCGCCACATAAGAAGAAGAATAAAAATGCTTTGCAGAATGTAAGCAATTTATTGATTGATCATGCGCCTTCTACAAGCTCTGACCTATTTAACCCTATTTTACTTAGTTGTCCTAAATTTGGCTAAATATGATATACGTCGAGCGTTTGCCAAAGAATTGAACCAGAATGAAAACAGAGCGCACACCCTTTCTGGTGTCTCGTACACAAATTGACCACTCTAAAATCAATCTTTCCTTTATAATACTCGTATTTGATTAGCAGACAATACACAATGTTATGTCTGCACAATATCTTTCAACATTGAGTATAGAACAAATGAAACTAAGTGTGGACGTGAAAATGGAAACACAATTTCTTGTTATTTCCGCCTCTTCCGAGCTATCTCAAAATGTTGCATTTATTCATATAAACTTCCTCACATATTCATCTAAAAACTTACTCCTATTTTCTCTGAAATTGGTTCATAATTGCGATCTCAGTGTGCACAAAAATAAGCAATTATACGGACATACTTGACTAAATCAAATTCGAATGTGATTCTAAATCGATCGGAGTAGCTGGATAAAATCAAATAATTTCGACATGGTTTCCAATTTATACTAAACCTATTGTAAAAAAACTGTAAAAATTACGGTCAAAATAGATTTAGCTAACGAATTGCAGAGTCTGAAAATTTTGACATTTCTGTCCTTCAAAACGGTGAATAGAAATTACGAAGGAAAGATGGAAATTTTCGAAGATCCACCAATTTTTAGGAGAGGGGACAAAAGCGGGATGATCATTTAAACCATTTTCGTTCCAAGTCCCGAGTTTGCCAAATGCCTGACGTATGCTTAATTTGACTGAATTCGATATAAAACTTTATTCCTTCGGATGAAGGTATAAAAAGTGAAGTTATTCGCCCCTTAATCACGGGTGTCTGCTTCTAAAGCATAGGCCGGTTGATAAATGTTACCACGAGGGTGTTACTTAAAGATTTTTGAAGAATCCCCTTTTACTGAAAGAGGTTCCTTTTCAATTCTTTGTGATATCAACAAGATCGTGGCATTTGTCACATAGTCAAGCTTGTATGGCAATTCGAAAATTGTATCGAAAATTCTCCAATAAGTTGATCTGAAGAAGTTTCTCATTTAGTTGATGATGTTTTATTGTTGGTTTCTTTTGCGGACAGGAAGTCTATACAATGAGACCTACAGATTTCCATGTTTTAGAATAGTCCTTTCGGGAAATAAATGGTGTAATGGCAGTAATATCGCAGGAATATCGATATCGCTTTGACGGGCGTGGAAGACTTTTAATTCAAGTATTATTAAAACCTAGCAAAAGAGGCGTTATTAAAATATATTGTTGTGAATATGAACAAAGTAAAAGTAATATAAACGAATTTAAAGGTTATTGAAGTTTCTCCATGTAATTGCATTCATCAGCAGCTCTCTATATATGATGAGAGTTTCAAACGCAAAATGTGAATTTTACACACTTTGTTAAGATTCTTCAACTAGAGATATCCGTTTTTATGGTAGCAATTGAATTAGTGCGAGGGGTCTAGAAATCCATTTCAATAATATAACCCGTTGTCTGATTGTTTCGAACTACCATTAATTTTTTTAGATGACGGTAACAGATATGTTGCTGATTATTTCCCCAATAGCTGTGTCAAAATGAGCAAAACACTGAGATTAACCAGATCTATGATTAGTCGAGCATATCAATTGTTAGGTAAAAACAACAAATTCCCTTGCATCCCATGAATGAGATATGGAAGAGCTTCTCACACAGAGTGAGCTTACATGCATTCTATTTTTAGACTCACTCAACGGCATTTTGAATTTAACGATGATTCCGAACTACGACTCCAAAAAGTATTTACCAGATTTGTCGATCAGTCGACTACCCGAAATAGTTATCAGACATATTGAGGTGATCGCGGTCAAATAATGATAGGTGGCTGTATGCGGGATTGAACCCGCACGGTTGTCACCTGTTCTAACTGTTGCGCCACGATCGCCCACATATTAATTGTAAGGTAATTAACAAAATAATAATATAATCTATATATATAAAAATCAATTGCTGTGCGTTAGTCTCGCTAAAGCTCGAGAACGGTTTTACCGATTTGGCTCATTTTGGTCTTAAATTATTGGGAGAGTATTCCGGAAGGTTTAAAAGGTTTTATTTGAAGTGATAGATGGCGTTGGAGATGAGATTTTTGCAATTAATTTTTTTTACCACGTTAACATTTTGAAGGCAAAACAGCGTTTGCCGGGTTAGCTAGTAATAAAATAGACATACTATACAGACTACATAGTCTACTTTGAATTCAAATTGAACATTTGCAATTGTTTATGCCAAAATATGTATATTTTTCGATAATTTTCATATTCATTTTAGTTTGGCATCCGCTTGGCCACTCTAATGTTAATTCGCCGAACATCCACGGCTTGAGCACGCAAATCACACATCAACTCAAGCTTGAATTGTTTGATTGGTGTGTGTTGCAGAATGTTCTAAAGATGGCTACAATCTGTCTTATATACTCTGTTAGTCGCTTTGTCATTTCCAAAATTGCAAGCTAAACATTACTTATTACTGTGAGTTCAAACTATCCAGTTCACATTGGTAAGCTTGCGCGCAAATTGTTTACTTTCGAACAAAGAAATAGAAATGGTTTTTATTCTTTATTTTTTTCCTTCCTCGGTGAACAATTTGTGAGAAATATTACAAGCTTCCTTGGAATATTTCCGGCTCACACAGTTGTAAACCAAAAGCCACCTTTCGCTCCAGGCAACCCAAAATTCCCTGGTTCCCCACACTTAACAGCAATATTTCCATAAGGACCGTTAAAGATTAAATTCTGTCTAGGTGGCTGCCATCATATTTAAATTGTGCGCTATTGTTAACATTCATTTCACCGACAACATACCCGTATCATGTGCACCATTACTTCTTGGATTTGAACACACCATATGTCGGCTATTGCCAAAAATTTTTTCAAAATATTGATACCAGCGACAGCAGCAGTGTCAATTTAGTTGCTATCGACTTTAGTTTACTATCTACTAAACATCACTTTTACATACGCAGGATAGCTTTTATCTACAACTCGGTAAGAGCTCTTCAAATTATATTGATATTTGTCAAATTAAATTGTCATACAATCTTTATGGTTCAAATTTCATAATTTTCCATCAATTTGTGGTGTTTGTAGTGTTTGCATTCCGCCAACCTTGTGTGGGCGCAAAATCATATTTGCAATAAGTATAAACTCATAAACATGCCAGTTGTGACAACCGTCTGTGGAAACCAATAAAACTGTCATTAGATTTCATATTAATTTGTGTGCAGACATGTGGATGTATTTTTCAGATTTTATTGTTTTGTACAGGAGAACAAATATCGATAGCACGAAATAGATAAGGAAAAAAATCTAATAACGTTGCAATTACTGATGCAATAATTTTTCCAATTATTAAATTGCTTATGTAAACAAATAAATTGGGTCATATAAAACAGATATTCATATCAAATCTATGAAGTTAGGCGGCGTCCTCCTCTTCACCGTCTTCGTCGGGATAGTCAATACGTTCTCCGATAATGATTTCTTCAGCCAATTGATAGAGTTCACGAATGTCCTGTAGCAAATAAAAGTTATTGCATATGAAATTATAGTCGCAATAATATGGAAACATGGATTTACCCTGGCATTTTTTAATTGCATTATCTTTTCGTCTTCATAACGCAAATGGTCGTATTGATCTTTGGAAATCAATAGACCTTCGGCAACATCACTTTCCAATTCCTGTTGCAACATTTGAGCATAACGTTGTTTGGCCATACTTATGGTACTGCCCTCATCGAATGATTCGCCACTAGAAACGTCAGATGCCTCATCTGAAGCAAGATTTTTCCGTACTAGCAAAGTGTCTTCAGCCGCTGCTACAGCATCACCGATAGTTTGTGGTGAGGAGGGTTTAGTGTCATCTTCCAGGTTTTTTCTGGTCGTCTAAAATACAAGAAATACACGCACGCACGTTTAAAACACACAGTTGCTAATTGATTTTAACTTCTTTAAAATAAACAAAGAGTCTTGCAGTAGCTTAAGTTGATTTATCGACCTCTTGAGAAATTGACGTTCAAATCTTCTCTATTTCCTATATCATTCTTTAAAATCTACCATAAACGTATTGGCTTACTAGCTTTTCTATTGCAAATTCAATACATCGCATTTGACAATCATCATACCACTTTGCCTTTGTTAAACTTTCTCCTCTAGTATTTCCTTTTACAAACTTCATCTGACCGTTTCCAATGTTTTAAAATAATTATAAAGTAAAAGTTTGTTGTTGTGTTGTTCTTAAAACGCTGGCTAATTTTTCTTCCCTTATAATTTCTATACAATATAAAAGAAGGGAAAAAGTTCAGAAAACATCTACTTCCCGACAATTCTAAACAGTTGCTTGAACAAACTGAACAAATTCAACAGGTGAAACTTTGTTAATTCTGTATGGGAGGGAGGGGATTAACTGATAAAAAAATAGATAGCATACGATAAACTTTATTGTCCATTTAAATAGACGCCGTCGAACGGTGACTGTGTGAACAAAATTGAGGTATTCCATCAAAGGTCAATGTTATTATATAAGGTAGTGGATGTTTTAATCGAGTTTTAGTAACAAAAAGTTTTATTGTTAAGTTAACCCTTCTTACATTTTAGTATATTAATGTCCAGTACAAACTGAAGTCCGGAGTTGGCAGAGATATTTATTTGCTGCCAAATGAACACATACAAAAATAAATAGAGAACAAACACTGAAATTTCAGTTAGGTGAACTGCAGGTAACTTACATTTCTTTCGGAAGTTTTTCCAAGTATTATGCAGCTATACAGCAGAAATTCAAAACTAAATTAAAATATAGGCTGCCACACTCTTTGAATGAGGAGTTATAGCGACAAAATAAATTTCGGAAGATCGTTCAAATTTGTAGAGAAGGCACTAAATAAGTTATGAAAGCGCGACCCGTTTTCGTTTTCAGACGCTACCTTAACAAACTAAAATTCTTCTGAACTTAGTGAACCTCTATTACAGATATGAACCTAAAAATATATGTATTGGGAGGTATAATAGCAGATTTTTTTTTTGTACCTCCCAATACATATATTTTTAGGTTAGAGATCGTTGCTTACACTCGAGCAGTGGTCACTTCATTTCGAACTGCACGAGGTCTTTCAGCAGGCGGAAGATCACAGACAGCCCCTTGTTGCCCAAAACGCTGAACCAATCGGTAAATTATTGGGGCGCTAGGAGCATTTCGAACATGAAAGAAATTTCGATATGGTCTGAATAATCGAATGCTGACTTTCAAAGTAAAATTGAACAACTTTGGGTCTTTGTTCTGTGCTGAGCTTGTCCATCATAAATTTCTCAAGTATTATTTGGTTAATTCTGTAAAGAGACGAAAAAAAGACAAACAAAAAATGTATTCACTGATCAAATCTTAACGTTGCTTATGCGCCACCCTATAGAATAATACAATGGACTAAAATTTAGCTTGTTGCAGTCTATGAATTAGGAGATAAAGGAAAAACTGACAATTTGTATGGGAGTATAAAAAGCACTGAGCCGATATAGCCCATTTAGAATATCCGACTACTACCTGGCAATATATAGGTAAATGTAAAACTCTGCCAAGCTTTAAGAATTTTTTCCTGTAACTCGTCATTCCTTATCCCAAATTTGTGTCCATAGCATTGGTTTATAATGCTAAATAGATTTAAAAATAAATTGACCGAGTAATCTCACCTCTTCTGGTACTTCCCCTATTGATGAGAAGTTTAACCCATATGTTCATAGCTTCATATCTTTCAAGCAGTTGCACTGAAGTCCGTCAAATTTAACGTACTTCATTCATGCGTTCGATAAACTAAAACCTAAAACTAAAAATGGGCTGCATTGCCACACCCGCTAGGGGAATTCCTACATAAATGACCCTTTTTACAGATATATTCTTGGTTCATATAGAAGGTGTCCGTCGGGAAGTTATACTATTTTGCTTTGCCGCCAAGTTGGTAAACATTAGTCTTGACAGTTCATATTTTAATTCACTTTCACAAAATTCAGTCAAATTTGATACACATTAAGAGTATGCTACAGTAAAGTCTCAGAATGGGAAAGGACTGCGTTGATATGCCCCTATTGCCACCTTCCATAAAATTGACCAATTTTACAAAACCAAATTTTTTTCTTGTAATTCTTAATTACTAGAATGCAGGAGGGTAAGTCCTTTTGTCTCCCCATTGTATTCCCTTATAAAGTTAGGTAAAATTTGACAAAATCTTCAAATGCCTGATTTCAGCCAAATATTCTTATATTCACATTTTAAAACTAACGAATTCAGACAAACTTATCGCGCGCATATGTTGGATAGTAAAAACTTTGATAACAAAACTGGGGAGCAGGACATTGCTGCTTTCCTGCTAGTCACTCTCTTTCAAATTAGCCAATTTTCCGAAATTCAATTGCAATTTATAACTAGTGGGTTGCTATAGCATAGGTTTTTATCCATTATGTTTACTTGTAATTTTCTGTAAAATTTGAGAAAGTCGCTTTCTGGCACTTCTCATAAAAATGGAAGATTTATACTTTTCAAGCAATTGTGTTGAATGGGACACATAGAGTACGTTTGATGATTTACGTTCTGAGAATGTAAATGAAGGACATTTTCACATTCCTTGTGATGTCTCCCATTAGAATTACTGGATTTAGCGAAATTCACGATTTTCCCGCTGTCGTAAATTGAAGATCATAGATCGGAGACTGCAGTTTCTTAAAATTTTTGTCAACTGTATTACATTATAGTGCCTTGGTAAGATTAGAAAGAATTGGCAGGACAACTCTCTGACAACTGTCATAAAAATTAGCTAATGCAAATAATCCATTACACTAAATTCTGTACAATTCAACACACATCAGGCATTTAGTACATTTAGTTCTACTAATAAAAATGGACGGTACTGCCGCACCTTTTAGGGTATCACAAACACAAATTTGTCAATATAGCAATGTAGCAAAAATCAAAGGGCCATCTATAAGTCCTAAGCGGATGACTTTATATTATTTTTTTTATAAAAACTTAGCGATTGATGTGACCCTTTCTGACACACCGGACATTTGTGCGCCAAAGCTAATCGATTTACGAAGAAGATACTTGTGTAAGGAAGTCAGTTCAAATGTTTGAAATTTCGGCACTGCTATATTTGCTATTTGTACATTATCAAATTTACGAGTATATGGCAAATTGTTAAAATTATAAATGTTTGAAGTCTTACCTGTCGAGAAGTTTTTAGGTTAATACAGGATGTCCGTCGGGAAAGTATACTACTGTTTATTTATAATCTTTGATTAAATAAAAGGGAATGGATCTAATTTTGATAAATGTTTTATTTGATGTCGGCATTTATGTATGGAATATAATATCAGATAAATGTCCGCCTCGTTTAGCCTCACAAATGCGAGCCCTTTTGAGAACATTTCTCATTACATTCTCACACATTTCACGCGGTATTTCATTAATTTCATCACGAATATTTGTTCAAGCGTTTCTGGTTTGTTTGTTTAAACTTAGCTTTTCAGATATCTCCACAAAAAGAAGTCGGAAGTAGTCAAGTCAGGCGACCGTGGAGGCAATTTCTTGAAATAACTTGTTGTGGAAAGAGGTCTCGCAGTAATTCCATTGTAATCCTGGCTGTATGCGATGTGGCACCATCTTGTTGATACCACATGTTAATCAAGCTCAAAGCATGCAGTTGTGGCGTTAAGTTTTCAATCACAACACGATATCGCTCCCCATTGACAGATACCGTTACGTCGCTTTCAGTTTCAAAGAAGTAAGGTCCAATGATTCCTCCTGACCAAATTGCACACCAGACTGTCACTTTTAATGGATTCAAAAGTGACTGATGAATAATTTGAGGGTCTTTCATTGCCCAGAATCGACTATTCTGTTTATTCACATATCCATTCAAATGAAAATGTGCCTCATCACTCACTATGACTTTTTCATGAAAATCGGAGTTGTCATGGGTGAGCTGTAACATCCTATTGGCATATGTAGGGCGGCGTAGATGGTCTTGTGGAAGAAGCTCTTATATCCACTGAATCTTAAATAGAAACAACTGTAAATCCTTATGCAAAATTGTTGCCAAAGGTGTTCTTTGAAGACCAAGCTCCTGAGCACCGTGGCGAATTGAGCTTGATGGATTGTTTTGAACACTTTCTTGAGCAGCAGTATTGTTTTCAGCCGATCCTGCAGTACGTTGCGGTCCATGCTTGGCCCTATCAGCTGCAGATCCTCTTTCTTCGAAATTATTCACTACACGAATGAATGTCTTCTTGGCACGTTGTTTCTCCCAAAAATTTCACGTAATTTTCTCATTGTCAATGTGATTACTTTTAGTGTTGAAATTCATTCAACATCCACAGTAATGGGATGTGGACAATCGATGATTGATTTTGATAAAATGTTTTAACGATTAAAACACGTTGGTTTATCGAATAGTTTTCCATAATAAATTTGCCACGTCTCTACTACACGACTGCCAAATATGAACGGTCAAGACTAATGTTTACCAAAATGACGGCTAAACAAAGTAGTATATCTTCCCGGCGGACACGCTGTATTAAGTTAGGCTTAGAATATTGTCCCTGGAATTTTAAAACTCGACTGTTGTTATACATTTAGCGATTTCAAAGTTGCCGTTCGCGTGACTTTTAACTATTTTTAATCTTAATTCGGTTGTTAAGCCATTCATATTCGTAAATGGCAAATCTTTCACTAAATAAAGAACACTTCAGATGACGGCTATTTAACGTCTGACGGCCTTGCCAGACCATTATAATGAAAAAAAAATTCATCGAAATCATGCGTTTTGAGTGTTTTATATAACTTTACTTTTTAAAAAAAAAAAAAAAAAAAAAAAATGTTAATCCATTCTTTTAACTGTATGTAATTATAATCTATCAACAATTTACAAATGTTCATTTTATTTGTGGTACAGTATTATAAATCATATTTTCAAACTTATTTCAAGAAAAAAATAGTATGTACTTAAACCGATTTTTTTTATCACACGCAATGATTCATTTAAAAGACTTATTAAGTACGCCTTTTTTACAACTAAATATATCCTAACATGTATATCAATATGCCCACTGACAAAATTGTTGATACCTGTGTTTTAAGAATAGGACGAAAATTAAGACTGCGCGGGATTTAAGAGTCTCTGTTGAAATACTATCTTTTCTTACGCAACAACACATCTCGTTCATTGAGTGTACTCTAGCATCATAACCAAGGCAAAATTCCATGAATTGTGGCGTATCGTGTTTGTTGTTATTCATTGTATTTTACACATTTAGACCTAAGAGACCTTTTTCCATTTGTGACTTCAATAAATACACCAAGCAATGTCGCAACAATCAACGACAAATTGCAACATTTCTAAATCTCGATGGAGATACCAAAATTGCTTAAGCAATAACAAGCACAAACAACTTGACTCATACTTACATGTTGCCTTCCGGCCTCCGTTAACTTTGGTACTTTTTGCTGTTGAAGCTGCTGCTGAATTTGTTGCTGCTTCTGCTGTTCGTCGATATGTTTACGTATACGCATTTCAGTTTCCTGAAATCTTTTTCTATTGTATGAAATATTAGAAATGCAAACAAAAGTATTTAAAATATCCTATGGCCTTTAACTTTCCTGCATCATTGAAATATAACAGTTTCAATGACAACGTAAAGCTTTTACCTTGCTCTCAAAATGTTTTGCATATCCTTGGGATCCGATGTGAAGGGGGTGGCTGTGCGAAATGAACGTTCCTTCATTTTTGCACGTTCCTGTTCGAGAAACTCTTTTAGACGCTGCTCACAAGGACGCCACTCTTCGTCGTGAATTCTGCAAATGCATCAAGCAAAGAGAACAACAAAATAATTAGCCAACAAGTCGATGCTGCGAATTGTCTGAAACAAAGAAAAAGTGTATGACAAAAGATACTTAGACTTTAGGTACATCGTGAGAATTTCTTTCCTGGTTCACTTTTAAACATAACGAAGAATGTTAATTTAATTAAAAAATTGCTTTTGACTTCATACACTAAAAAAATAAGTAATAAATTATGCTAACAAGGTAGACGATGCTTGTAGAAGGAGGCAAATGAAAGGAAACATAGGTAAAATACTGACTAACTAGTGCTGCGTGAAAGCTACTACGTTGTAACTATTTGTGACTACTTCGTAAAACTCCAAGTAAGGTTTTAAAGAAATGTTTCCAGCATACATTTGCCGAATGAAAAATCAATGAGTACAGAAATTTCAGTCAGGTGAACTGACTTACATACAATGAGTTATCCATTTTTCGGTTTCAACCGGCTATCATACCGCCACAACGCTCTGAATCGACGGTAATGGTTTCTCCAGCGTTATATTCCGAAAAATACAGCCCAATTACACCATCAAAGCATAATGTGCACCAAACAGTCACTTTTTCTGGATGCAATTGCTTTTCCAATATCACTTTTGAGTTCTCCGAGCCCCATATACGACAATTCTACTTTTACTTGGCATAACCTCCATTATGAATGGTCAGCCGGTTTTAATTGTTGCATGGCTTGGGCTCTACATATATAAGGGTGCAAATCTAAACGCAAAATTCGCCATAATTAGCTGTAATGTAGGCGCAATTTCTGAGAACGATGTGGACCCAACAAATTCAAATTATCCGCCACACTTTCACTAGCCGAAGCGATATTTTCGACAGTGTGTACATTGCGATGATGCACAGACCTGATCGCATCTGTAACGCTTCCAGTCTCTTCAAATTTTTTTATAATCTTGCCAATTCCTTGCACAGTGGATTGTTTATGGCTACCATAATCACCTCGTAATACACGAAAAGTGTCCACGTTTGAATCACTTCTTTTGTAGTATGTTTTAACTCTTTTTACACATTTTTCGGTTGTTATACGATCCGTATTCGTAAATAGAAAATCTTTCACTAAATAAATAATACTTCATATGACACGTATTTAACAGTTGACAGCCAAACCAGGCGGTTTTGGAACCACTAAATACATAACCCCATATAATGCTTAGTGAAATTTGTAAAAATCAACACAAGCCCGACGTGTCCCATACAAATAACTGACTTAACTCAAATATCTAAATAGTTGCACACAATTCAGCCAAATTTAGTACAAATCATGAGGATAATAAGCCTAGTTCTGAGAATGGAAACGCTCTTTTCTGCCACTCATATTTGAAATGTAGTTTCTTTCCTGTGAACACTGATTCGTAGACTGCGCTTTCTCAAAGCCATTTTCGATTGGATTAGATGGTAATACTTGGACGAAAGTGGAAAAATCACACTATATCTGGTACCAACCATAAACATTTCCTAATCCAATCCATATCTTCCAAAGCTCATATTTTCCACTGTAAGCTAATTATACTGTTTACCGTGTATGAGATATGGGAGAGCTTCTCGCCTTTACTGAGCTAGCTTGGTTTTAGTATGGGTTGAACAGAGATCTTGCAAATGGAAATATTGAATTACATAAAGGTGACCAATATTTTCCATGTTTACAAATTCGCTTTCGATGTCTCAATAAACATAAGCATGGCGCTTTGGAACTTAAAACATATGTATGTTAATAAGGCTGCCAATTTTCACCAAAATAAATGGCATCATCTGTATGTCATGTCGGTTAGTTTTGGGACCGCCCTTATAAGTCAGTTCACCTGACTGGATATTCTATTGTATTCCATACTAATGTATATGTATATATTATAATACATTTGTATATCCATCTCCAAGAAAGGGATGGTATTCTTTCATACTGCCATTTCAGTGCTTTCAAAGCAGTATTCACAAGGTAATGAAAATATTATTTCATGATTAACATGTAAATTGAAGCCAACTCACCAGAAACTGTTTGAAAAATACAACAATACTAGCATTATTTACTATCATGCTAGCTTAGTAGCATTTTAAAAAACGTTCATTTAATTGAAAACTATTCGCATTCAATAATCAATTAACAGTCTGTGTCAATGAAACGAATCAAAACATTTTCGTTCTCAGATTATTCGTTTGCATTCCATTTTCAACGTTTTGTGGTGTGATTCCTTCAGAAGTATTGAAGGTTTAGCGGGAATTTCCTACGGACTCTAGATCTAAGTTGGACGTCGAGAGTTGCATGCAAAATATTGCTAAAGTAAAAGTCAGTCAAAGGTAGTGAATCAAATTCTAAAAGGTCATATTTCGCAGAATTTAACGATATAACCTCCAAATTTTTGTCAACGTTTTTTTACAGAAATTTTTCAAACCACCATAAATATGTAAGAATGTGAAAATTTCATAAATACTTCAAAAATAAATTTACAATCAACCCGAAAGTTTGTCTGCGTTTGGGAAAGAAACACACACTACAACCACTGGAAAGTTAATTTGAACGTATATATATATTTATATGTATATATATGTACAAAGTGTTGGCCTGCGAATCCAGTGTTGGCCTATTTATTTTCGCCAAACAAATACGTCAAAATAAACCTAAACAACAATTTATTAAGCATATTATGCAAAACTTGATGCTATGATATCAGGGCGTAGCAGGAAAAACCACTTCCGGTGCCGCAAGTTTACACCCATGTTTTGTGTAAATTTTATAAGTCGACGATTCATTATCTTGCCTTCAAACCATATTATGTATATACATATAAGTATATACATATATACATATTCTGATTCCCCTCATTATACACGCAGCATAGGCTATTTATGCAACGCGTCGTAAAACAATTTTAACACAAAAAGTTTGAATGCAAAAAAAAAAAAAAAAGGAAAAAGTGATTTCCTTAGAACATTAAAACTGATGCTGTGATTTATTACAGGATGTTTTTCATATGCAAATGAGTTAACAGACAACAATATCATGTTTTTAGGTTTTTGTGTGGCATTTTTTCTTCTTCAGGAGAGTCAGGAAGGAAGTCTTTAATCTTGAACGTAAATTACGTCATGTTTTATGAGAATAAATGCTGTTACTAAAGAATCTCAAGGAAATAGCGGAAATAAATAATTATATTTGTTTTTAATTTTGCTTTCCAGATACGTTACGGATGCATACTTATATACCTTCCGTTCAGCGGTCGGAAACGTTATTTAAATCAATACGGTGGTTGACGCAGTGATTATAGATTTAAAGCAAAATGTATTAATTGCTGCAGTGTAATGATAAAAATATTATCGTTTCGTAAGAGCAGAATTGGTCTGCGAAAAAGAAAATCTAATTATTTTTATTTTTTTGTAGAATTTGGAAAGTGGTAGGAGTGCTTAGTCAAATAAGTGGCGAGCAAATACGAATTGTTAGAATACAAGTTTTGCAGCATTACTTTACAGCTAAGGGGCCTTGCCTGGTTGCTAGATGACTCTTCGCTTAAAATCTCCGAAATATGAAGAAATAATCAATGTGGGGTTTCTCTGTTTCGATACAATACAATAAACAAACTGTAGCCAGTACAGAAATTTCAGTCAGATCTACTGACTTACATAGCCATTCAACCGACGTCTTCTTGTGTTGGTGCAAAACTGTAAGGCGTTGCAAGTGGGGCATGATAAATATGTAAGCCCTTACAACAAAAAGTGAATTAAAGCGTTATAAAAGAAATCCCTTTACCTAGAATTTATAGAGGCATCACTAACTTTTGCTACTTCGGCCAATTTGTGTATGTGATATTCTAAGGGGTGTGGTAATGTTGTTCATTTTCATTAGTAGAACCATGTTGACTTATATACCAGATGCGTGTTAAATTATATTGAATTCAGTGCAATTGAGTGATATGAATTTAGAAATATTTGGGTTAATCAAGGAAATTTGTATGATATTTAAAGGCTGCCCCAACTAGAACGCTAGACTTAAATTTTAAATAAAACAATTGAATTGTTTCTCTGGCTGTATGACATGTTTCGCCGTCTTGTTGAAACCACATGCCCTCCACATTCATTTCTTCAATTCTAGGCACGAAAAAACTGGTTATCATTTCACGATACCGAACACCATTGACTGTGTGCGCTTGACATGCCTCATTTTCATAAAAAAAGGTCCAATGATTCCTCCAGCCCAAAATCCACAATACACAGTGACACGTTAAGGATGCATTTGCTTCTCGCGAATCACTGGAGGATTTTCCTCACCCAAATGCGACAATTCTGTCTACTGACGAAGCCATCAAGATGGAAATGGCCTCGTCACTGAAGATGATTTTATCGGCGAAATCACCATTTTCATGTTGTCTCTCCAATACCCAATTGGCTTCAGTTCCTGAGTCAATTGAACTTTGTATGCATGAAGAAGCAAATCTTTCGTCAAAATTCGCTACATAGTGGATTTGGAGACACTAATTTGCTGAGCTCGGTGTCGAATTGAGATGGATGGAGTTTGAGCGACATCATCACGTACAGCTGCGACATTTTCATTCGATCGACCTGGTCGAAGGCGCATTGTTTTCTTTATATCACTAACAGACCCAGTTTTGACGAATTGATCCATTAATCTCTTTACAGTTTACTCTTTTGGAGCATTATTGTGACCCCAAATTGATTGCAATTTGCGAACTTTAGCCGCAAAACTTTCACCATTTTGGTAAAACAATTTCACAATGAGAATGCGTTGTTTATTCGTGTAGCGCTCCATTTTTACTAACCTCGTACCTTCTACTAGCAAACAATAACTATTGTTCAAATGTCAAGCAATGACACTTCGAATGGCGCCAAATTTAAATCTTGCGTTCTTGTTGGGACACCCTTTACAAGAGAGAATGTGGTGACCGGAAACACTTTCCAAATTTTATCAAATATTGTAACGCAATACAATTGATAAAAAACTAAGAAACTTCAACCTATGGTTAAGAGGTTAACGAAAATTTATTTCCTTCGAATCGGTCAATTTGCATTTAAGGCATCGGAGGAGTTTGGCAGTGCATGCTAGTCTGAGTATGTTTATCAAATGCAAGAAGTATACCAAATGAGAGGGAATGTAATACAACCGCTTGAAAGACACTGCGGTTATTTAATAAATTTTTCCAAATTTGTACAGAAAACAATATAACAATACTATGGACAAAAGTTTAGGCTACTTCAGCCGACTGATTAGAAATTACGGAGGAAGCATTGAATTTCAAAAAACCGGTCAATTTATATGGTAGATGCCAGAATGGAGACTCTAAGACTTACTTACTTTGGCAGACACTTAACGTGGCATAAATTATACCAAATTCAGTGCAATTATGTAAAAGATAAGAACTCAGTAATATGTGGATTATATCGATGGCTTTGTCGATATTTCTCAAAATTTCATAATAAAGCATTATATAAATTTACGTTATTTAATTTCGGTTCTTAATTCAGTTCAAGATCGCTTTCCTATTAGTAGTTATTTATAATTCAAAAACTTGCGAAATTGATCATATTAACACAATTGGTTGGACGGCTATTTCAGCTATTTCGGTGTTCGCTAAAACACCATCTTCAGCGCTCTTAGCTGTTTTGTGCTTTCTGGAACATCATCGCCCCTTTAACGATGTATAACTTCATAAAACAATTGAGAAGTTTGAACCGGATTTAGAACCAAAATCCTATAAAATTGAACATCATTAATGAATCCGAAAATTAAACAATTTACGTTATTATAATCCTATGCTAATTCTTAGGATTTAGAAAAAAAAAATTAATTTCAGGAAAACCATTAAATTGTAAGGAAGTCACCAAAAAAAAACCGTCAATGTGTATGAGAGGTTCAACAACGGATGGGTCGATATAGCTCATCCGCCACAATGTTAGGCTGTGCTTAATATTATGAAGCTTTATGCGGTAATCGTCTTGTTTACCAGCCAGCTAAATGAACAGGCGAACATCGTTCAATCGACTTAAAAAGTTATGGAAAACATTTTGTCGATTTTCCGAAATTAAATTTTCTTTCTTTCACATCCAATTTATAAGCAGCGCAACTTAACTGTTCATTCGCTTTATTGTTTGAAGAAATCAGTTTTTCAATAACTAGGATTTAATAACATAAATGATCACATTTTGTATTTGTTTGTAATATTGGGTGAAATCATAAAAAAATCTCCAACGTGGCTACGCCACTTTTGATACATCACACACAAATAATCTGTATAGCCTGCATATTCCTAGCTTAATATCTTTCAAATAATGATTCTAAATTTAGTGAAATGGTGCATTAGTTCTGAATTAAAATAAATAAGTTGTCACTACATACAAATTACTAAATATAACCCACATATTTTTACGTTCATGATTTCCATCTAATTGCATTCATTTCAGTATAATTAGCAGGCATTTGTCGTAAATTCGGTTTTGCAAATTAAAGTAGGCCACACTACCACGCCCAATACATATAATTTGACAAGATTTGATAAGTTCTTCACTTTTGTTGCAAAGAATTAATAAAATATTTTTTTTCGACTTTAAATTTTGACTTTTGCGAAGGTTGAATTTTAACATACAGTGGGGCACAGCTTATTTTATGCCGTGCATATTAGTATATTAAGTTTTGTGGCTCTATAATTTGGAAATTAAAAGGAATTTGAAAAAATAATGTTCATTACTTTAATGCTAAGAAATTAACAAATACAAAAATAATACAAATACATAAATCACAGCTTATTTTATGCAGATATTCTTTATTGGAATTCGAAACACATCAATTGGAAATCAAAATTTCCATTTGAAATTCAAAAGGCATTAATTGAAAATCAAACTGGCCATTTGAAGCTCGAAAGATGTCAATTAAAATTCAAAAGGCATCAATTGAAATTCAAAACAGATCAATTGAAATTCGAAACACATCAATTGAAATTCGAAACACATCAATTGATATTCCATATTCGTCATTTGAAATTTAAAAAAACATAAGTGTAATTCGACCACAACATGCTCTATACCTATATACACCTTAACGTGTACAATGGGAAATTTAATTGTAATGGTAACATCAAAGCAATTGGATAGTCGTCACTTAAAGCACACCAACAAAATAGTTAACCCATACACATCGTCGGCGGTTAAAAAATATATAAATTCCATTTTTAATATTAATATTTACTATATTATCATAATCGTATCTTATAACACATTTAAATTTTTTAGTAATAAAATCTCTTCGTCTATAACTTTTTTATTGAATTTTCCAGTTTGAGTGCATATTTTTGAAGAAGTTATATAGTTTTCTTTGCTAAGAAATGAATTTATAATAGGTGATTTAAAGGTACTATTACAAAAACCCATCATTATTGAACAGAGTGTATTGCGGTCGAAACTACCAATTATTTTTCGAATTTCAATTGATGTGTTTTGACTTTCAATTGTTCTTTTTTGAATTTCAATTGGTGTCTTTTGAATTTTAATTAATGAGTATTGAATTTCAATTGTTGAGTTTCGAATTCCAAATAGAATTTTTGAATTTCAATTGGAATTCTTGGAATTTCAATTGGAAATGGTGTAGTTTTTTTTTTGTATTTTCTGGTGATATTGTACTCCATTCTAATTCCAGAGTCCATTTCAGTTCATTTTTGTTGGATATCTTCTGGTTTCTGATATTTTTTTGCAATATGGCCCATAAATTTTCAACGGCATTTAAGTTCGATGATTGTTCTGGTGGTGTCACCAAATGTAGGTAGTTGTATATACACCACACCTGAACAATTTCAAATCAAATTTCAAATTTATGTTTGGAGTTGATATCCTGGTAAAACTGAAAATCGGACCGTATGCCTAAATCTAACGTGCTTTAGAGCAAATTATGCTTTAAGATTTGAAGGTATTTGTGCTTGTTTATTATAGATTCGACGAATGCTCATTTTGTAGTAACAGCAGCAGATATATAGGCCCATACCATAACGCTGCCACCACCGTGCTTTATATTCGCCTTTAAATGTTCCTTATTGAGCTCTGTATTTGCCTTACGCCGTCAGACCCAAATAAATTAAATTTTGACTTATCGGAAAAAAAATAACTGAGTTCCAGAAATTCGGGTGGACCTTGGTAAATTTAAAACGACTTATTTACTTTTTGGGGCTAATAAATGGTTTTTCTCGGGTAACTCTGCCATGTAAGTCGTTATCCCGAAGAACCCACGGGACGGTTTCGACATCACTTTTTTCTTATATATATATTTTTTATAATATTTTTTATTTATAGTTTTATTCTCGCTGAATATAAGACAACGTTTCTGCAGTCTTCTTTCTTCAAAACCAATTTCGACGTAAAAGTTATAGAGCCTAACAATTTTATGTGTGCACTGCATGAAATAACCTGAGACCCACTGTATACTGTATTATTTATATTTTCTTATAGCTGCAGCAAAAATTGTGCATACTCTTTGCTTTTACTTATGGTACAGAGTTTATTGGTGAGAAGCTGCAAAATATTACTGCAGTCTTTTCGAGCATTCAAAAGGAGTCGGTAAAAGTGGGTTTGGCTGTAAATATATTCAGTTCAGATAGAACGACCACTTAACGGAGTATTATAATTTCGAGTACTTTATATGTTATTATACTAACAATTATTTCAAATCGAAACCGGAGGTTTGAAATTATGAATACAATATAATTTCATTTTAATTTGTATTTTTTCTAACTATGATTGCTTTCTACACATACTCAATTTTTTCAACCTACTAATTTTACCCTTCTTTTAACCGAAGAAATAGCAAAGTAGTGTCCATATTTTCTTAAGCAAAATTGGAAAAACTAATACCCTTTTTCATAGTAATCATGAAACTTTGAGTTTCACACGTCTTTGTGATTTCAGTGCTTGAAAAAAAAAACAAATTTAATTCGACTCTTACCTCAACAAATCCATTCCCTTTGTGGCATCCTCCTCCGTATACCGTTTCTCCAACTCATGTTGTTCTTCAAAGCGCTGACGTAATTGATCAATACGCTGAGCTTCCTCTTCCTCGTGCTGTTGGCGCTCACGTTCCCATTTCACTCCCTGTAATTTCAAACGTTCCGAGTTCTTTTCGCGATTTGTTTTCAACTGCAAGGAGTCAAAAATGTCAAAGCACAAAGTTATTAAAACATAATCCGTTTGTGGTTTGATAGAGGAATTTCATACTTTGGCTCTGCTTTTTACTATTTCCAAATCGGCTTTTTTGTCCACCACAAAAATAGGGTCGTCGGCCAACTCATCTGGTATGACTTTACTTTTACCCTCAATAATTAAAATACGCTCTCTTTCCACTTCTTTTTGCTGTTAAAGAGAAAACACAAACGCATATCATTAAACGTGATGAAATTTCACGAATCTTTATTAGTTATCTAAGCCATTTCCTGTTGATTGTTAAGTGCCCTGAGTTGTGTGTAGGTTTGTCAATCCGTGTCTGTAGGTTAACTCAGATTTCACTATAAGTTGTTGGTTC
Organism: Philornis downsi; assembly: GCA_019455685.1. NCBI lineage: Eukaryota > Metazoa > Arthropoda > Insecta > Diptera > Muscidae > Philornis > Philornis downsi. The sequence continues at coordinate 31,455 of JAHXMU010026627.1, forward strand.
GATATTTCAAATAACGTGAATATATTTTAGTTGTTGTTCCAGCTGCCGCTGCTCTTAATATCCATCACTGTCAGAAAATTATTGGAGACAAAGGTGTCACTTTAATTTGCCTAACGATTAGGTTTCACTTTCATTGGTTTTTCGTTAGAATTTGTTATATAAACCATTCATGTTTTGGTTATTTGGGTTGATTTGGTTTTTTTTGTGATGGATTTATTAAAATCCCTTTAACCCTATTTTGGCACATCTTCACTGTGGGGAGTACTGCAGAGAAATTGAAATATTGAGACATTTTTAACATTTTTTCTATTTTTTCTATTTTTTTATATAAATTTCTCATTCACTCCGGAAAATACTTACAAAAAATTCAGAAGGGAAATCAAGGAAATCAAACAATAAGTGGAACAAGTGACTTGTTAAATAACTGTTTTTATATATCCATTACTAACTCAAATTTGTGGAGTCAGACCAAAATCACAAAATCTGAAAAGTGGTCTACATTTTACTATGCTTTTTCTGGTACCTCCCACATACGAGGTGGGATATCCACAGTAATTTCTATAATTGCGGTTGGTTGTCAACATTTGGAATGGCGTGAGTATTTGGAATTGCGTGTTACGTTAAATATATAATGACTCCGGGGACTCCGAACAATAGAAGCACATTCCAGCTTTAATCTTACATAGGAAGTATACACTCTTTTTAAGGTATGTGGATCGGTGAAATCGGAACAATTTCTTATAATATACGCTAGTACAGAATAACCTTTAAGGATAATATAAATTATATGCGAGGTAGAAGTCAGTGCCGCATCAAAAACAAAACCTAAATCTATTTTACTTTCAGCAGTGAAGAGCCTGTAATCACCAATTATGAAAACCAGTTGAATTGGATTACGAGACCTTGAAAATGAAATACGGGCACATATTGTTAGATTTAATAAAATTTTGTCAAGAATATTATTTAAATCGTTCTGAAGATCTGGAGCCTCAGAAATGATAGAAATTTTGTAATATATTTTTAAGTCATCTGCATATAAAAGGAAATTTTCTTTTTTAAAACAATTAAAAATACCACTTATAAATAAATTAAACAACAAAGGTCCCAAAATACAACTGCCAGATGTTTCCAAATATGGAAGAGATGCATAACCACTAATAACGACTTTGCATATTCTATTTGGCAAATATATATATGTAGTAATTATTATGTAACTTTGCCGCAGTGGAAATGTTTTATCCATCCCGGCTCCATTGTTAACAAAAACAATAAAATCAGTCTGAAAATTAAGAAAGATGTGCAGCTTACCAACAGACGCTATAATGAATCTGTCAGCTACGTAAGCCATTTAGTCATTTAATGGCAAAACCATTTCTATACGAATGTAAATCCTAATACCCGTAGAATAGCTGGGCCCATCGTTAATAGCGAGTATCGTATATACCATAAACACTGTACTGACATCGTCATAATCAGGCACTTCAAAATATAGCGATTGTACATGCTGGGTCATATTACGCGGAGGAATCAAAACGCTCCGGCATTAAAGTCTTGTAAAATGACCTCATTGGGTGAACTTGGGAAACCATCGCCGATGATCTAATCGCTTGGAATACCTTGCTGTATGCTTTTCATAATATATTATAGAATCTATTGCGTTCGTTGTGTAACAAATTTTTCTCAATAATTCCACATAACTATATTTTATATCTAAAACATCGATGCTATGAAATCTAACTTCTTCCGAATTCCTTAAAATGTCATTATCATGAAAAAATTCATTGCCAAGTTTTTTCTTCATTTTATTATTATATATTTTTTGTTGGACGCCAGCTAATGGTTTCAACTTCAAATATCTTAACCATGTTGAGGGTTAAATTCCATAAAGATTTATTCAATTGCAATGTTCGTGATACTTTAGTGATATTTGGTATTATTGCGGAGGTTAACTTCACTTGGCCAACTTCCAACAACAGTAATCATAATGAAATGTGACATTTTGTGTTCAGTGAAAATATCAAAGTTGATGTGGGGCAAAATATCTACTTGAATAGATAACAAGGTTCAAAACTTGTCAGAGCCCATTTGTTTTCCACCTATCCAAGCACTTTTGTATTTTTATGTACAAAATTGAATTTGATATTTAAGTTTTGATGAATATTGTAGAAATACACTGTACTGCCTATGGGAATATACTGATCAGTTACATTATTGAATAAAAATGAACGTTTGTGCGGGTGATATAATCTTGGTCACGCACAAATGTCTCGTGGTTCTAATGTTACTCTCCCTGAAGATGATGTTAAGCACCGACACATTTTCACAAGCAATTTCATTGATTTGTAACTTAGTTTAGTAAATTTGTATAATACGTAAATTAATACAATTCTTGTTTTCCAAAGGGTATTTCCAAAGAAATATGTTATAATCTAAGCTTAGGAGAGAATTATGTGGGGAATGCTTCAAAGGACATGATAAAGATAGTATGATAATGAATATAAATACTTGCTGTGAGCTGGAATCTAATTAATGACGATGCAGTCCACAGTTAGTTTTGTACGTGTATTTCGTTTTTCAAATGTTACAACAGAATGGTCCATAATCCTTCGCAATGGAAAAAGTTGCAAAAATGCTATAAAGAAACTTGAACTAAAGACCGGATTGCGTCAATTGCTTGTTTAGTTTTAACCGAAAATAAAGTACAGTTGTTTTGGTAATTTGTTAGAGCCAACATATAGGTATGTGAAATATTGTTTAATGGTTGTTCACGCATTATAATACGTCTACACATTATGAACTCTGACAAGTCTCGTTCAAAGACTATTAAAATTTAATGTGTAAAAATATATTTTAATTACTACTATATCTTTGTCTCTAAAGCAAAGAATTTTAAGGTGCAAAGTGATGCTACTAATAATATTAGGTGAGCAAGCAAGTTCCCGCTGTTTGCCAATAGATGGCGCCAGCTATAAGTGAGTGTCGATTCAGTCAAAACCTAAACGTCATGAGTTTAGGCATATGGTAAACATGCCGTCTCGATACAAAAATGATTTTCTTTCGGTTGTGCGAATATGCATGCGAATATGTATGATTTTCTGCCAAATAGTGGTGATATGGGGAAAGTATTGATTTTCTTCTCTCAATCGAAGAAAATGGCAGCTGAAGCTCATAGCGAGCTTCAAAACGTTAACGGAGTTGCTAGTCTAAGTGGAACCATGTGCCGAGATTGGTTCCGTCGCTTTAAAGATGGTGATTTTGAGGTTGGCGATCATTCGCGTGAAGGAAGAAGAAAACCCTTCGAAGACACTGAATTGACGGCATTGTTTGATAGTGATCCGCGTCAAATGCAGAGCTTGTTTCAGTTTTTGGAGTTACCCGCCGAGCTATTTCTAAGCAATTGCATGCGTTGGTAATGATTCAAAAGCAAGAAACTTTGGTTCCTTATGAGTTGAAGCCAAGGGATGTTGAGCATAATTTTTTCGCCTATAAACAACTGCTTAACGACAAAAAAGCAAGGGTTTTCTTCATCGTATTGTTACGGGTAGTGAAAAATGGACTCATTACAGCAAAAGAAAAAAATGTCAAGGTGGCTGCCCGGTCATGCTTCTACGTCGTCACCTTGACCGAATATTCACGTTGCGAGGGTTATGTCTCTATTTGGTGGGATAATTTCGGTGTTATTTATTACAAGCTGTTAAAATCAAGCGAAATCATTACTGGGGATCAGTGTCGACTTCAATTAATGCGATTAAACCAAGCTGTGCGCGAGAGACGCCCACGATACGCGGAGAGGAAAAAGTGACTTTTTAGCATGACAACGCTTGGAGTCACGTGATCAAACCCGTTAAAACCTACGTGGAAACCCATTCGCCCTATTCCCCAGAGATTACTTCGTAGGAATATCAGTTGTTCTTTTCGATGGTACACTATGTCGCTGACTAGTATTTCCACTCATATGACAACATCAAGGAATGGCTAGATTCGTGGACAGCCTCCATTTTGCATAACATTGAAGACTTCATTTTGCACAATTAGAATGATTCGATTTATATCAAATATGCATCATTTTGGTCGATAACATGTTGATATTTCGACGTTTCTCTCAACCTTATAACTATTAGTGGAAAACTGGGACAGTCGTCGATTCTTTGCCAGCAAAATCATTCGCTTTAGAAAGAAACAGGTGATAATCACTTGGTGCCACGTCCGGGCTATGAAATGGGCACACAAAAACCTGCCATCGCAACAGAGGGAGTACAATTTCTCTTATACTAGAAGAATCTGACTACTTTAAGGACATTAGTTCCTTTAGATTCTGTTATTGTTAATAACATAGTTCCGAATTAGAGTTTAGCTTGAAGAAAGCGGTTCATACTATATGAATGCTTGCCAATCTCTCAAATTACACAGCAAAAGATTTTCATCATGAGTCACCATCTGCTTCAGAAATGTATCGATTTTGCTGGGATTTAGCAGCCATTCGCATATGGCAATTAAGTCTATGAAGATTTTTGCGTTAACTCTTGTGGTGCCCATAAATCGAGATTCTTTTTGAATCCAGCTTTATTTTAGTTGTTTTAATTAAAATCCTTGGCTTCGGGGCAATCGAATCAGTGCTTAAATGACAATCGATTTGCCAATTTCCATTATTCTATCGACATATTTTAAATGAGTCTTTTAAAGCGTAATGCATCTTCGATGTTAAAACTACTGGAACCGCCTAGCTCAAGTTTTCCCCTTTGTCGAACAAAGATTTAAAACATGACGTTTTTCCATTTCTTGATGTCATCAACCTTAGTTAGTTAGTTTGTTAAGTACGAAATCTTTTTTTTTCTACAGCTGTCTAAAGTAATCCGATCGCACTTATAAAACTCGAAATACAGAGATTACTGTTGAACATAGTTAATCTTTCCCATGAAAAAAAATGAATTTTTTAAAAAGTAAATTAAATTAGCTTAGAAGTCTCATGGTCCAAACTAGCGATATACTCGCTCTATTTTTTCAGGCAGCCGCTAACCGGACCACTTTGACAGCTGCCCTCAACCTATGATCAAAATGCAAATAATGCAAGTTAACCGAATATTCCGTATTATTTTCATCGACTCCTATACGAAACCCCCTCGTAAGTATACACGTCTCGCCAAGAACTTCAGTTCTTCCACAAAACGTCCAATTTTTCTCGAGGAGCCTAAGTTTCAAATACAATCGTTTATAAATTGAATTTTACAATTACTAAAGTCATATATTGGAAAAAGCACATATTCAATTTTATATTCAGGACTACAGTAGGAATAAATTGTTAAAGATTTGAAGAACTTCTTTACTGTGGAAATATTTTAATAATTTAAATATAATTTATTAATAAATGTTTGCGGTAGAAACACCAAATTTGCCTTGGCATATAAACAAGATATTAGCCAGCCAGACTTAGTAAAAAGGTGTGTATAAAGCAGTTCGCTGTTCGCATCGATTTCTCATTAAACTTTGATCTAATCAAATACTTCAGAGTACAAATCAATAATACTCAAACTTAACCATAACCAAGCAAAAGAAACGAAGCAAATCAAATTTGTTGATTCAAATTCGTCTGTTTGTCTTTATTGGCATTTTCATTTTTTTTTTTCTATTAATGCTTATCCTCTCTTAATTTAATAAATTTACCTTGATATTACTCGAAATTAATTTCTTTTGCAGACAAATATAAAATTACTAAATATTTAACTTCATATGCTAAAAATACCAAGAAGATTTTCAAAAACCATAATTTGATTCGTGTCACTATGTACAATAATTGTTATTTGCATTTATTATAAATATTGAATGGAAAAAAACTTGTCAATAACAATCGAACTGGAAGAAAATTTATAACGTTACTTGTTCTTTAGCCATCAACTTGAACCCACGACGACTCAAGTGTTCAATATCATAACACGTTCTGAAAGGTTACATTGATTTTGTGTTCAACCATCAGGGTCATATTACAAATAAATTTCAGTCGCACCAGACACTTAGATTGAAAACGCAAATATCACCTGACACCAGGCCATCAAATATCAATTGTTTGACTCTCCAATATTGCTACTTTCCATGGAAACTATCGTATATGAAAAGTTGAAGCAACAAAGAAAAGAAAGTGTAAAATGTGCTTCAGAATTGAGTTTCATGTAAACTTTGGTAGAGTAAAAAAAATGTATGGCAATGGCAAAATTAAAGCAAAGGAAACGACAGTAGTTTGAAAGAAATTTTACAGTAATCGCCCAGCATAAAATGGCAAAGTAATATACAGCAGTAGTTAGTTAGTGGTTGCTGGCGCTTATTCTATGACCAGCATATGCCTCTCCCACAACAGACTGAAATGAATGATCAGGATTGTCGACTTTCCCGCTTATTAAGGAGCGGTGTAGACAAACAAATTGTTTGCCCAACTGACTATTTATAAGCAGGAATACAATTTATGAAGTTTGCCGAAGTTCGATGGTCGACTTTTTTCTGAAAAATTGTCCTCAACCAACATATCAGGGTTGAGGACAATTAGAAAAAATTACAGTTTGTATGGTTTTGAAGTATATTTTTTTGGATGAATTTTCTTTTTATCAATTAAGAATAGAAGCAGCTTGAAATGACTAGGAAAATGACTTAATTTTTTTTTCGAAATATTAACGATTCTTTTAAATAAATTAAAATATTTAGAAAATCTCGGTCCAATCGAAGGATTATTTTTTGCGTCGACCTTTTTCTGAAAAAATCTGATATTTTGGTTGAACACAATTAGAACAAAATACAATTTGTAAGGTCTTGAAACATTTCTTTTTTGTTTGAATGAATTTCTTTATTAATTAAGAACAAAAGCGGCTTGAAATGACTATGAAAATAACTTAATTTTTTTTTTTGCGAAATATCAATGATTCTTCTAAATAAATTAAAATATTTAGAAAATCTCGGTCCAATCGAAAGATTATTTTTTGCGTCATATATTCATTATTTTATTAGAAAAGAAACCAGCGCCAGCTGTTCTGTTTTTTGTAATTTTTACCCTAAATTTTCTGGATATAAAAATTGTAAGCAGTTTAAGATTGGCAAAAGAAAGATGCTGCCTTTTTCTTAAATATTTATTATTTTGCGAACTTCAATTCAATTTATTGCAATTCCGAATTTATTGATGATATTCCAATAAATTTTTTCCTAGGCATGGGAACATACATCATTTGACATTTGAGAAAGTGTAACATATTGATAAAGTTGTGTTGGAGCCTCTGGATATCTTAAGATGAAGTTCTTTTCAGAACATTCTAATGTTGATCCCTGTCAGTGTATCATTTCATACTTCCTCACATCTTGATCCATGCCCTTCCAGCTTGCTCCCATAATATAGAGCCAAAATCCCATTCACAACTCCAACTGTAAGTTGCTACAAGTGGTCCATGTAAAATTCGGTATTTTGTGCTGCTTAATTCAATTTATGGCAATTTTTGAAAACCTCCCAAAAATTTGTGTGGCAAAAGGTTTATTTTTGTGTTGAGGGCTGCTTAGTATTTGTGTTTTTCCATAAATAAAATTTTATAGTTTTCAGTATTACACAAAATTTATTGCTGTCCAAAGTGAACACCTACTTTTATGAATTATTATGCAAATAAAATAATTTTTATGAACATTTCATAAGAACGAAAAATTGTATGTGGAAATATAAGAAATAAAAAAATTTTAAAGTGTTACACAATATAAAATGTGAAACATAATTAAATGTAAATATAAATAAATATATATAAATATAAATATATTCAGTTATTCAAGTTTTGATCATTTAATTGTTCGGTCCAACTATTAATGGTGAGTTTTGAATAATCAACTATGAATAACAATGATTGATCGTAAATATGATTAACCCAAATGCATGATATATGAATTAAGTGATAAATATGTATGTTGATTAATCGAGTCGACTGATTATTCTTTAATTTTTTTTATTATTTATTTTTTAATCCAACAATAAATTAAATCTAAGAATAGATAACTATGCGCAGGATTTGAGTTTTATTCCAAGATATTACAACAACCAAATCTTATTATTACATAGAAGTGAATTAATTGAGTGGAGTTATAATCGATTTGGAAGTTAAAAAGTTTAAAAGCCTTCATTTGCAAAACAAAAGTGAATTGTAAAGTCAAACATTAGAAGAAAATTATTGTTCCTGCAGTGATTATCTGCGAAGATGACCACTTATAGACACAAATTTTCAGTTTGGTAAATTCCCCTTATTAAGTTATTTATAAATCGTTACATTCTCTTATTATGGAAAAAGGGGAAAAGTGAATCTTATTAAAATAGTTATCATTTAATCTCTTAAAATAATTCTTAAAAAATTCGTATCCTGTTTCCTTATGTAGCACAGAAGTGCGATACCTCCAATATTTGTTGAAAATCATTTGTTTTGAAGAATTTGCATTTTCTGTAGGTGGCTCTTTGCCGCGTTGTGCCATATAGGTGAGGCGCAAGACATTAAGGCCATATAAAATTCTATATGTTATACAAGATTTTTATTTTCAAGGTTTAGATTCGATCGTCTGTTTGAAAATGGTCATAACGCCCTAAATGATCCTAGTGCCTTCTCGCGAGATAATTTGGTATGTTTCTGAAAGGTATTTGACATCATTTTGACTTTCTCTGGTACTGCCTTCAGACTATATTTGTCTCGTCGGGATTCTTTTCGGAGATTTATTGAAGGAGCTTTGAGTTTTGTGAACGTTAGTCTTAGTGTTCCATTTTTTAAAGTATTTGTTGCAGGCCATATCACTATTTTCCATTTTCGTTAAGATGGCCTTTGTTAACTTGCTTGATGAAATTAGCGCCACTTCTTGTGCATAATAAGCAATGTCAACTTTTTAGGAGGCTTAAAATCCGAAATATAGATCGAGTACAAAATTGGTGATAAAATTGATCCTTGAAGTAGTCCTGACGGAATACTTTTGAATGGCGAGATACTCTGCACAACCGAAACCACAAATACCCTGTTGTCTAGAAAGTCGGCGATAATTTTATACAAACACTTCGGCACGTCTGCTACACCTAATTTAAAAAGTAGACCGTGGT
>JAHXMU010026628.1:0-19858 GCA_019455685.1 Philornis downsi
CAGTTTGTGTCCTTAAAAATGTATTATTGCAAAGTACTATGAAATGAATAATTTAGTACGCAGTTTTACTACAAATGTCAGTAGTTCTGGGGGTGCATAATCTTTGCTATGTGTCGCAAAAAAATTCAGAAATTGCCGCAAAAGTGAATTAATGAAACGAAGAATTAACGAAACGATTCAGATATTGTGTTATCTTATTCAATAGTTTTATTATTTAAATCTTTAATACCCATCTTAAGGAAATAGTTATACTTTCTCTATTTTTTTAGCATACAAATCGCACCACTTTTACTCAATTAAAATTGTTAATTTTTCCCTCCAGCGTTAGGTTTCTGCTTTGCCGTTCATTCCTTCTGCAGCCAAACTTACCTTACTTCGAACCACAACGAATGTCTCAAAAGTGTCTTAAAGTGTAGCGTGAAACTCTAATGTAACTTTAATATAATGCGAACTTGTGCAATTGTTGACAATTTTACTTAAGTTATTTGCTTTACCTTAAACAAATTTATGTAAAGCGAAACGATAAAGAATAAAATGAAACAAACTTTGTTTGAAGACACGAAGACAGTCAAAAAAGTATAACGAAGTACTTTAGCTCTGCGAGCGGTAGGGGCAGATTAGTTTGGGATGACAGAAATGCGATCAGAATGTCTACGAACTACAAAGGCGCACACCTACCCACCGAAACTGAAGCTGCAAACTTTTTAATGGATTTTCATGTTGATAAAATTATAAATCGCATTAAGGCATGAGTGTCATCTACAACTTGGAGCTGTTCTTCACACATATTCGTACTCATACACAGGGTCTGTTGCTGTCTGCTTCTGCCTGTTGTACTTAGAAACAGGTTTTGTGGAACAACGTAAAATGCTGTGAGAAAAAATTCTCTGGAAATGTGACGAAAATTAAAAGTTTTCATTCAACATCAGAACACAGCACAGAAACCCCAATCTCGTTTCGGTTGTGATTCTTCTGCTGCTGCTTGGGCTACTTGTATTCCCTGCTTATTGTGCGAGCATTAGATGAACATTTCGGGCCATAAAAGCCTATACTGCTGCTTGCTGCTTCTCCTGATGTTAGGAAAATATATCAAATTACTGAAGCATAACTTTGTTATAAAAAGGCAACACGACGTTAACACTCAATCAACCGCACTCTGTGTTTTTTTTTTTTTTTTTTGCGAACCAGAGAGGAAAATGGTTTTAAGGCAGCAGCAACCTACAAACTGACCAGTAAACTAACAAATTTATGTGGGTTTATGGATTTGTATGATGTCCTTACTGCTAAAGTTGTTGTTGTAGTTGTCGTTGTAGCCGCTGTCAAACCATTAAAGCTCTTCAAGAAATTGTTTAACTAAATGATCCATCACCGTTACAGTAAGTAAATCTATCATAGGTCCCAGTGTGAGTGGGACAAAAAAAAAAAAACATCTTGAACCTGGGCCATTGAGAAAACGAGCCGCTCGTCTTGGATCATTTTAGCTCTGATATTGGTTTACTCGCAAAGCGTAAACAAAAGTTTCGATCCATTTGGGGTTTGGCAGTAGGCTCATGGAAATAAAGCTGAAATATATTCCGTTTTTTGCAATTTAACAAATCATGCGTAGCAACATTTATTTTGATTTTGCCCAGCCCATCCTTCGGACGCTCTGCTTTCGTAATGACTGCAGCATGGCATTGTTAGAGAACCCCAGTTTCTCGAATATGTTTTTGATAAATAATGAAAAATAGACCCTTATCGATAGACGGAAGGAGTGTGTGTGTGTGTGTGAGAAATGTAATGGAACGCAAAAGTGTTTAACAGAACCATTACAAATTGGGTGAAAATGATAGGGAAAACGTATAGATGAATTTATAAATATTAGAAAAGGAAAAGTTTATTAAATCTGCAGCATATTTGTGAGGGGCTGTGCCGGTGGCTTTAAAATGAATCGTATTATTAATAACTACAAAGTGACCATGAAAACCAGCAAATGTGGAAAACAATTTCGAATGAGATGGGAGAGAGAGTGAGAGTGAAAGAGAGTTTTCGATGGAAAAATGAAATAGGATGAAAACTCAGGCGCACAAGTCATTGCATTAGGAGGATGAATTGCGAAAGTTGAGTTTTATTTTAAAGAAAATTTCATATGACTGCCAAAGACGACAGTGTGTCCTGCCCTGTAAGGCAGTAAGGGGTGATGGGATGCGTTTTCCTGAAATAAGCTTGTACATTTTCGAAAAGGCAATTGAATATTCATTTTGTACAATAGTTTTTTATTGGTCACTAGCTGACCCGGCAAACGTTGTTTTGTCTTCAAAATGTTAATGTAGTAAAAAAAATTAATTGCAAAAATCTCATCTCCAACGCCATCTATCACCTCAAATAAAACCTTTTAAACCTTCCGGAATACTCTACCAATAATTTAAGACCAAAATGAGTCAAATCGGTCCAACCGTTCTCGAGCTTTAGCGAGACTAACGCACAGCAATTGATTTTTATATATATAGACAATAGACAAAGTCATCGATTCTCGTAGTTAATTGAAACAAAACACTTGATAATTTTTTGGTAATTTTCACACACTTTATTTCGCTTAAAATCTTAAAGAAGTTCCTAATGCTGTCCATATGATAAAAAGAACAGCTTCTACTAATTAGCAAAGCAAATGTGAACATATTCGTAGAATATTTTTACTAAATAATCATAGATTAATCTCAAATTTGTTAATTTTTATAATTTTCATACATTTTATTTCGCTTAAAATCTTAAAGAAGTTCCTAATGCAGTCCATATGTTGAAAAGAACTGCTTCTACTAATTAGCATTCTTCATCGAAATCAAATATGAAGATATTCGTAGAATATTTTTACTAAATAATCAACGATAAATCTCTAATTTGCCTCCGAATTTCATTGGAAACAAAATTCTAGCGAATATATTAATCAACCCACTGAACAAATTTCCATTTATACATATTGCTGGAAGAGGATTAACGCATTTTCCTTTTATTTCGTTAATTGTCTAGGATATGGGCAATAGTACTGTCGCAACTGCTTTCAAAATGAGATAGGCTGCTTGGCTGCTAATTATGCAGTTTCTAGAGATTGTATCTTGGATTAAGATAAAATCTTAAGAAACAACAACTGATCAAAATTTTAAAATTGAATCAGGTGGATGCCGTCTGTAGAAGTAGTAATGGAAATAATTTTTCATGGATTTCAAATCATTATTCTTGACCGAAAGAAAACTGAAAAAAAATCATAATAAAACATCATGGAATTCTTCTTAATGTTACGAAATCTATTTTAATTTTTCATACAAAGATCTATTTCAGTAGATAAATCGTAATAGTCACTAGAAATATAGAATTTGTTTTCAAAATACATGGGTCATAATGAGTTATCATAATTTGTGATAATTTAATGATAAATTAAAACGTTTTCAGAGCAAGTTTTATTATGAAAATGATTTTCTGATTTTTATACTATCATCGACTATCATCGTAAATTCTCAATTCCACAAACAAAGATCACTTGCAATATAGCCTGTGGGCGATAAATACGAGAAATACAATTTTGAACATTTGATGGATGTGGATGGATGGAGGGATTTTGCCATTATTTTGTCTTTGGTTTTCAAACAGACCAAACGCTATCATTTTGATGATCGTACCCATTTAATTAGAAATACTGAATTTTTCGTTGGATTCTGTTTTTTTTTGAACATAAATCTATTTTGATCAAATTTTTCTGATGCTATTTGCAGAAAATATGGCGCTGTTTCTCATAGTGCATAACTATTGATAATAACAATTAATAATTTGCAAGCGATGTTCGGTTGTAAGCTGTCCAATTATGAAATGGCTGTGCTGCACTAAACAGGCGAACAGCAATAAATCAATCAATCAATCGTTATGTACAAAAATTTGTTAATTTTTATACTTGAAGGGACTGGGGTATTTTGTCTTTTTTTTAATTCTCAAAAGGTTTTGATACAAAGACAAACACAAAAGTTGGGGAAAATTTTCTTCATTTTTCAACGTAATCTTCGTTTAGCTCGATGGACCAGCGATATTCAAAAGCTTCTATACCCTGCTTATAGTAAGAAATGCCAAACTCCTTGAAATAGCCATCAACTTCAGACTTTACCTCTTCATTGTTGGCACATCTTTTACCACGCAGCCATTTTTTTTTTTTTCAAATTTGGAAATAGAAAATAGTCCGAGGGAGCTAAATGTGGCGAATGTGGTGCGTGATGAAGCAATTCGAACGGAGCATTGTTTTGATGAAACAACACTATCTTTTTCATCAAATGCTGCCATTTTCCATAATTTCATCACCTAAATCCTGCAATAAATTGGCAGAAGATAATCAATGAAAATAATCCCATGCATATCCTAAAAACAGACGCCATGACCTTACCTGCAAATGGAACTATCTTCACCTTGGCGATTGTCCCATTCCAATCCACATATATCATTCAGATTTATTGAGAAAAAACATCGCCAAACACTCAACTGAAACATTTTCACAACGCTGTTGTTGCTGTACTAAAATTAAGCGCGACATCCATCTTGTGCACAGCTTTCTCATTTTCAAATCTTTGGTCAATATACGATGTATAGAACTTTTTGAAATGCTTATCATTTGAGCTGGTTCACGCATCTGCAGTGGACGATCCACCATCCATCCACCACCATTTTGAGGTGTTTGGCGTAGGCATTTGCTTTGGCAGCTCGTACGGCCTCGTTTAAACTCTGCTATTTAATATTTTATAGTTGTAAGCGAAGGAACAGACTCTCCAAGAGTAGAATCCAGCTCGGATTTAATACTGGTTGGACTGAAACCTTTCAAATGCAATTATTGTATTATATAAAGGTGAGAAAATTTTTCCATGTTTACAAATTCACTGAGATCGTTTACTTTTGATGGCTTAAATAAAAATATTAAACAATGTGGTTTGAAGTTTTTTAACAGTTTGAAGTGTTTTAAATGCAATAAAAAGGATTCACGCGATGTATAATAATGAATCGCACATGTGTGCGCTATTACTCTCCAGAATCATATCGGTAGCCCACTGAATGGGGAAAAAATCTGTTGAAATTCAGGTCGGTATGGCTTCCATATTCTGGCGGTTGTATTCAATCAATTTCGAGTCACTCTGCCACTGGCTAAAATTATACTTGCTTGCGCGTAGGCTTTTTAGCTTGGTATACGTTTATATGTTTTCACCTGTGTGCTGAAATATATACGACAATTAAAATTAGCTTTTCGATAATATATAATAATATATGAAAACTAATGCTTAAAGATGCAAGAAGGTATTTGTAATGTGTATTTTTGTTTTGCTCCCAAAATTTCTTGATACTTCCGGATGTTAATGCAAAAAATTATATTTATTGAACGCTCTAAACACAGTTTCAGCTAAAATGTTTATTTTTGTGTATAATAAATTGTCGTTTGCTGACGCTTGCGTAGCCGTTGTCGTTATCCTGTAAGTATGCAATCCAGTTCGTGTCACTACCACTGCCTAAATGCATACTCCGTTCTTATGGATGTATTCGTTAAAAATTGCCTGCGTTTCAAAACCCTATTTTGTGATCATGTTTCATTCATGTCAATCACTTTAAATAAAAGTAAATATTTTTAAATGTATTTTTTTGTTCATTTGATTGTTTTACAACATTCGCTATCGCACACACAGACAAACACACATTCACAGGCTTACATGGAAACTTCCTCTTTTCACCTTATATGAATGTGTATGTATATACGATATATTTAATGTATTTTTATGTACATTAAATCTCGTCTTTGTTTTCTTTCGATGTAAAACTTTATTTTTGCGTATGAAACCTCCCCCCGATACCGTTCTTCTATTTGGCCTCCCCTGTTATATTGTGTGTCGTATTTGCACACACATACCCACATAATGTACATACGTGTGTGTGCAATGAATGTTGATGTTGATGTCGATGTTGATGCACGTAAATCACATATAATTTGTTATGTTTTATCTCTGAACTCATCATCATCAGCTTCATTCTCATCTGAACCTCCACACTCGTAAAAAAGCGCACAATTCCCCGGTGCCAGTGAGACTCGCTGCGATGGGGGTAGGAAGGAGTAAAGTGTCGAACACAATAAATAGACGTTAATTTAAGCAATTTATTAGTTAAACTTACATGTGCGTCGTAATCGAGGGTAATTTAGAAACAGACATCGCATCGCTGCTTCACAAGAGCCAATAATGATTGCTCCAGCGCACACCGAGTGAACGGATCGCTGAAATACGTTGGGATTACAGAAGACGTCTGACAACTAGAGGTGAATGAACTATAACATATAAGGTTTAGCCTTGCAAAAGGTCGTATGAAATATTTGATATCAAACGCAGGAATAAGCGTTTTAGTTGCATTAAATTAAATTGGTTGGACATAATTAATGCAAAGCTCTTTTAGAAATCCTACTTAAATTAACAAGGGATGCGTCCATAATATAATTAATATTTAATGAAATAATAACGTTGATTGAACGCTACAGAAAAAGACGAAGAAATATCAGACGTCAGACTGAATGCCGTCTAACCTATATTTATGATGTCAACGTTATTTATGTTCAAGTATTTATGCAGGTACAGTCAACCATCTAGTGGTCAAATTGGGAAGTTGGTCGACATAAAGGAGGATATCACCTCATTTTTTACCAAGACAATAACATGTTAAAGTAAACGTATAACGTACAAGTAAATTATTGAATTATGCTTTTAGCAACAACTAAATGTTGTACTATTAATCTAATATTTTAATGAATTAGTAAAGAGTTATCCATTTACTGGTTTCAAAACCGCCGGTCTGGCAAGGCTGTCAGCTGTTATTAAATACCTGTCATTTGAACTGTTATTTGTTTAGTGAAAGGTTTGCCATTTACGAATATGGATCATTTAACAAATAGTTAAAACTTACCACGAAAGTGGAGATTCAAACATTGCGGGATTATTATGATCGTCATAATCGACGTGCTATGCAAGGAATTGGCAGGATTATAAAGAAATTTGAAGAGACTGGAAGCGTTTTGAATGTGGTTAGGCCTATGCGTCAGCGCAATGTACGCACTGCTGAAAATATCGCTTTTGTTAGTGAAAGTTTGGCGGATAATCCGAATTTGTCGATTCCACGTCATTCTCAGCAATTGGGTCAATCTTACGGCTCATTATGGTTTATTTTGCATTTGGAACGCAATAATTAAAGCCGGTTGACCATTCACAATGCCGAAGATATGCTTGCAGGCTTTCAAAATGCTAATTTTTCGAACAAAATTTTTTCCAGCGATGAGGCTCATTTCGCGCTCGGGAGTTACTTCAACAAGCAAAATTGTCTCATATGGGGTTCGGAGAACCCAGAAGTGATTGTGGAAAAGTCATTGCATTCGAGAAAAGTGGCTGTTTGGTGCGCATTATGGTCTGGAGGTGTCACTGGGCAGTATTTTTTCGAAAATGACGCTGGAGGAACCGTTGCCGTCAATTCAAAGTGCTGCAATTGAAGATTATGAACTCGACGATATGTAGTTTCAACAAGATAGTGTCACGACAACACTATCACTAGTATCACTACACAACACTACAGATTCTGGCTTCATTGCCTGAGAAATAAAGCGTAATTAGACGTTTTGGCAACGTCAATTAGCCATCCAGATAATGCGATTGGACGCCGTTAGACTTCTGTTGTGGAGCCCCGTCAAAGACCCTGTTTGTGCGGATAATCTCCTAACGTTGGAGCGTTTGAAAACCAACATTCGTCGAATTATCGCCGAGTTACCGATCGAAATGTGCGAAAAAGTATTCGATCCAGGGACGGTCATTTAAATGACATTGTATTTCGTACATAATGTCAAGGTCCAGGCATTATAATGAAATAAAAGTTTTATCGAACTCATAGTATTATGTGTGTTTTATTTCAGTTTACTTTTGAAACCGAAAAATGGATAACCCGTTACAAGGCAAAGTAAGAATCCTTTCGTATAATGTAGCAATGAATTCATATACCTTTGAATTTGGTTCATACGTATATGCATGGAAATTTCTTTGCGTCTAGCCACTGAAGAGGACTTGGAATATATATATAGGGCAAAATCAAGATTTTTGGTTCCAAAGGATATATGTTTCGAATTTGATTCCTCTGATGCTGATGGTTTTTGGTTTATACATACTCAGAAGCAATATAATTTCCGTGGTGTATTGTATTAGTCAAAATTCGGAATGGTGTTAATTGAATGTGAGCATTTTCAAAGAAATTTTAGTTTTAGAAGATATTCGCGTCTTCGGATGAGTTCGGTTTCCTGTACAGAGAACTCTTATAAACTTCGCATGTTCGAGAGGATTAAGGATTAATCAAATGGCAATATATTTATGTATGTTCTTAAGGAAATTTATGTTGTTCTACTTGTACTATTGTAGGGTCTCTCTCAAGTACTGGAGTGAAGCTAAGACCGGGAAAAATGTGACAGAAGTGGTGTGACTTTTATAAAGAGGTGATAAGCATTTTTTCAGCATAATTCATCGTATTTTAGATGTTTGTGCTTGTCTCGTCAGGTGACCGACATGCCATGAATTCCATCGGAAATTTCTCAATTAATTTGCATTAATTTTGTCAAACCTTTGTTGACGTTGTAGAAACCTGGTACTCTCAACGGATGGTTCCACATTTATGGAGTACTCGTAGAGAAGGGTTTAATTTATCTGTGTTTTAACCCAGAATTCTGCATCGTACTGCAAGATAGGTGGGCCCAATGTCCTATACAGTAAGATTTTCATTTATCAAGAGACAGATTTGTTGTTAAATTGCTTTCTTAATCCATAATATCATGTGTTTGTAAACAATGCTTTTGTCGTAATTTTTTGACTGACATTCTTCAAAGAGATAGATCAAATGAAGACGAAATCGTCCACTATTCCAATGTTATCGTTATCGTTTAGTGCCAGATCCAATTTTACTGACCACTTCTCAATGCTTGAAAAGGCTGCGGTAAAATTTCGTATTTTTCGACCAATGATATCAGAGCACAAAATTAACGTGCGACTTTAATTGTAGATGGCACCGGTTTTGTTTGTTGCAGCTTGCTTCATAATCGTCGTTGAAGGAGCCGCACGATGGGCTGTCCTTTGCCTAATATCTTGTTTGGTATAAAATGGTTTTGAAAGATTTTTGGTTGTCCTTACTGTTGGTTAGTTTATCATACAAAAATGTAAAAGCCTTGCAACAATACCGATTCTAGACATGGATTCTTGAAACCTCTCCAAGATCTCTCCAAAGAAGATTTGCCAGATCTAAGGCCATACTAATAACACGTAATCAGATATCAGTTAGGATAAGCCTTAGACTTTCACAGATGATACTGTTGAGTGATAAATAAAATACTCCTAGTGCTGTCGTCAGTACAAATACTAGGATTATCTCTTTTGAACATAACACAAAATAGGCTTGGACTGCAATAATTCGCCATGCACTCATTAAGAAAAAGCTTATTTATCAGCAGTATTCAGAGAAGTACAGTTGTCATTTCCAATAATCAAAGATATATTTGTTGTTTGGAGTTTTTTGGATCTTTGAATCTTAAGTTTTCGACCTCCTCCTGATTATTTTCTTGTTTCTTATTTTCATACTGAATTACTCTATTTCTAGCAATCAATACTGCTGTTCCGAGTATTCGAATAATCGATTTCTTACCGATTTTAATATTTGCATATATTGCGTATCGAATTCTGATATATTTATATAAGTACTTTTGTGTGTGTTATTACTTGGATAATTGAATATCAGTAAATTTTTCATAGATATTTATTGGAGAATTATTAAATTACTGCATAAATGAACACTAATAGTAAAAAAAAACTTCATAGTTAATAAAATTTTTACAAACCGTATTAAATTTTCGACTTTGTTTCAATCCCTGGTTGATCCTTTTCCTTGGATTTTCTCTGTGGTATTCGAAAATATTTACTTACTATCCGTTGCTTAGTTTTCGATGCATATCAAAACAAACGTGATGAATCTACATATCCATCGATAACAACTATCCAATGATAAAATCTCAACTTGGCTTTTACTTCGGGTTTAGACACACAATGCTCTGCATATCTGAGTGTTTGAGAGATGTTGTTGTTCTTTTGCTCAAGTAACCGACGAACAATGGCAAGGAACACATTATCAACTTCAACAACTAACAACGAAAACTTAAATAACCATTCAATGGAAAACTCTTTAAAACAAACATTTCAAACAAACCCATTCTCACGCACACACTCCAAACAAATCCACTCTATACAACATATCCTTCCATTCGTTAGTATGGCTTGCTTTGTATTGATCCTAAAGCATTTAACTACAATTTGTTCGATGGATAAAAGGCCTCGTGGCTTCGACTCATCAACATTTGTCTTTGTAGACTATTTTTGGCCATGGCCACATAATGACACTTCATGGACAACTTACTGAGTGAGTAAATGTAATGATTTCGTCTTTTCGTTGCCATCGTTCTCCCTCTACCCGACATCTGCTTAGTTGCCGGACAGTATAACAACGACATTGTTTATTGTCTGGCCATAGACATCATCGGTTGGAGTTAGTCTGTTTCTTTGGAAGACCATAAAATCGATACACTTTTCAAAGAGCGTAATGTAGAAACCCTTTTTTCGGTTCCTTTTTTGGGCTGTTGTCAATCGAGGGCTGCTGTTGTCTACCATGCCGTTCCTTTTCGGCACCACTTTGTATTTGAAACAGTTTCAGTTATTTAAAGTGCGGTGGAGAGTGTTCAAGTGTAGGACATTGAGCAAGCAATGACTGGGAAGCCCTTAAGTCCTTTTAAGTCAAATGTATTTGATTTTTTCCGTTATTGCCTGAGTGTTTGGCTGCTTAAATAAACGCAGTTTAATGTATGTTCTTGAGGATCAGACAGCAAGCGGCCGACGGGAAAAATGGGGATAAACTCTTTATAAGGATAAGATGTTTACAACAAGAAGTATTCGTTATAAAATGCTTTTAAGATAAAGGATTTCGTTCCTTTTGATTTACTCCGTTATGGGAAAAAGAAACAGAGTGCTAAAAAAAACATTTGTTTGAAAAAGGTTTCAAATAAAATGAAAGAAAGTCCTTAAGGGAAACTGTGATTTGTTTACCTTTAATGATTACATAAAGTAGGGAAGGGGGGGAGCCCATAGTGCTCAAAACTATGCAATAAATATTCAATCTGAGGGATATATTACATTTTGCCCAATATCATGGAGGAGAGAGCAAAACAGATCACACCTGAATAAGCTGAGCCAATCGTTACCGAAGGAATTGAGGAAAATAACCATATAACCATAAAACAATAAGTGGTATAACCACAATTTTTCCCCATTGAGATAATCAAAAGTCCAAAAGCTCCAGAAGTCTTATTAATTATGTGATTTAATTTCATTTTAATTTATTCGTGTTATAAAAACCCTCTGTCATCCAGTATAAGTATCACAACCGCATAATCTAAACCTCGGGGTTATGCAAAATATTTGTAAATTCTCAGAGAAACCAAAAGAAATTCCTTCAACTGAACAAAACTGAAAACCAAAAGAATGAAAAAAACTATTTTTCGACAAATACAAAATTTAATTTTTCGCTTAAATCAGTGTCCTAAAACACACACAAATCATATATTGGCGCAATACTAAATATTCCACATTTGTGCTTACATCGATTGATAAGCGTACGTACTATTAGGAGACAATTTTATTGCCGCAATAAAGCATACTTTTGGGATTGTTATTCTACAATCGTTTATCTATACATACGTATGATGGCGCACAATGTGAAATTTCGTCATTTCTTTGCATGTCATTCATTCATCCTCTGCCCTCAAGGTCAAATATATCTGAGTTTTGTTTTCGTACGATTTGATTATTATTTGATTTTGTTCTCTTTATTTTATTTTCAGTCTAAATTCAAATATAAAATCAATTGATGTTTGAAGCCAAAGATACCCTTCTATGTTCACGATAGAAATGTACAAAAAAAAAAAAAAAAAAAAAAAAAAAAAAAAATACTTTTACGATTGTGAATATAGAATTCGGTCATCTCAATTTGCAATGACTCTGGACTTTTTAGCTGTAAATATGTATACATATTTATGTATATTGGAATGCCGCATGTGGTGGTATGAGAAGAGAGGTATGAATCACAATTATATAGTCAGAATAATTTGGAATGAGATTTATTTTGTAGTCTTTTATATATTTCTGACACGCACATCAAAGCTCAAATCTAATTAACTTAAATGAATTGAAATTTAAATTTCTATATTGGGTGGGCACCCACACATAGGCACATTTATATGTGTATTCAAATATTACATATCCTGCCTGTTTACCCTCGTATGATCGTGTGTGTGTGTGGGAGTGTGTAAATGTGTATAGATGTGTGCAGATGTCTTTTCGAACGTACCCAATGTGAGTACGTGTAAACTTTAGTCTAGTATTTTGTGGTTACTGCAACCAACAACCAAGTCAAATTTTAAATTTACGCATGAGCAGGTCTACATTTAAATACACATAAATATGTGGTCTTTTATGCATTCAGAATGTCATGAAATTTGATACATAAGTAATGTCAAATTGAATTGGCGTCTCATATACCTAAATATAACTCGGTGTACCTGGGGTGTGATATTATAGAAATCGTATTTATTGCTCATGGGTAAATACAGCCATAGTCAAAAGTATTTACACAAGGCTAAACTTTTATGAAGTTCTTCCTAAAATGACTTCGTTTGTTGTTGTTGTTGTTGTAGGGCTATTTTGGAAATTGTTGTTGTCTTTGAAACGTGTGAAGTGTGCGAAGGCAACAACAGAGAAATCGAAGAAATTAATGGCATGGAGTTTTTGTCATTTGGCGTCAAAAATATTTATACATATTTTATTTGCGTCAAAAGTATTTGCACAGTTTCAAAATTTGCTTTATTACTCATACAAGTTATAGTATCACAAGAAAATTAATTATTATTCGGTTTCAAAACCTTTGGCGTCATTAACTGCTTGGAATTTGACAGGAAGTGATTTACTTAAATTATGAAAGAACGGAATAGTTAAGTTTGGCCACATTTCTATAACTTCTTTAGTTGACTTTACTTCTTTTGCTTGACAAATACTTTAATAGTTTACAAATGCTTGCTCTATAGATATTTCGGAGGAACCAACAATTTCCGAATTTTTTTTTTCAAAAAGCCGATGTTATGAATGCTTTGCCAGTGCTCAAATGTAGTTACATTTGCATAAATTTTTAAAATATGCGAACAATAAAATATTTTCGAAAACTGGAACAGTCATCAAAACAAAACTTAGTTCGAAAATAGTTTTTATTTGTTTCAGTTTCTGGCATTCAAAGTTAAACACAATTTTTATTCTGATTCCGAGCATCGAAACAGAATTGTATTAAATTTTGTTCTCGTTTCATACATCCAAAACGAAAGTAGGAAGAATTCGGATTTTGATTTACATATACTCGTACATTCAAAACAAAATTGGAAAAGAATTTAATTCTGAAAAATGTGAAATTTTTTTTTTTCTGCCAAGAAACGAAATTACACCAGTTCTAATTCAGATTAAGACACGAGGCCTCACAAAATTATACTTTATTTCGGCTTTTCGAATCAAAATATAATATAATATTTTTACGCGTTCGCTTCGGTTGTTAAACGATCCATATTTATAAATGGCAAATCTTTCACTAAATAAATAACACTTTAGATGACGGGTATTTAACAGCTGACAGACTTGCCAGACCTAAATGAATAATGCTGTACATAGCCAAATTAGATAAATTTCTGTGACTAACCGTTTTGTGTAAGTAAATTGTAAACGGTTTTGCATGAAATGTTGTAAGATTTTGCAACTTCAGAAGCTGAGTTAGAATTCGCAAGGCATTTCGATTTATTGGCTAGACTTTTCTTAATCTGTTTTAATTTTCAAGCGTCACTTATTTCTATATTTCAATTAACTCTGTCGAGTTTGCTTCCGAGACAACAGGTCTTAACGATGGATTCTCTTTTATGATTCCCATTAATTTTCTGCTCTCTCTAAGATTTGCAACAGACTTCCGTTCAGTCCTCATTCTATTGGACACATTTCTGTGAGTCACCGTTTTGTGTAAATAAATTGTAAACGGCTTTGCATGAAATTTTGTAAGATTTTGCAAGCTCAAAAGCTGAAATACCATTCGCAAGGCCTTTGGATTTATTAGCTGGATTAACGTCTATCACCTGGCGCCGTCCACCATGTTTTAATTTTCAAGCTTCACTTATTTCTAATTCCCAATTAACTCTTCCGAGTTTGCTTCCGAGACAACAGGTCTTAACGATGGATTCCCTTTTAAGACTTTCATTATTTTCGGCTCTCTCTCTCTAAGGTTTGCAACTGGCTTCCAGCCTTCTTTCTATTGGACACATTTCTGTGAGTCTCCTTTTTGTGTAAGTAAATTGTGAAGGTTTTTGCGTGAAATATCATAAGATTTTGCAAGTTCAGAAGCTGAAGTACCATCGTAAAATTTGGTAACAATTTTTGCCCATATTTCTATACTTAGTTGCTTTGTTTTAGCGATTTTAATTATTTTGACGCAAAAAAATGTTTGTTAATAATTTTAATTTAATATTAATGCAAGCGGTTGCTTTAATACAAAACGTCGCACGGTGGGGTCGATCTACTGAAAAGCGGAAAAAGAACGGATTAACTTAGAAACCTGGGGCCAGTCTTATTCGACTCAGAACAAAAAAATACATTAAGTTCAACAATGTTTATATACATTTTGAAGAAAAGTGTTTTCCTCGTCAAGTTCGGGGTGATTTTGTCGAAGGAACACATCGAACTTTGTATCCCCCCACAAGCACTCACACAAATCGCGATATTTAATTTTGACCGAGCTCATAACGAGTGTTTTGAAGTGTGGACATGTATTATATGAGCCAACTGGGTAAACAAAATAGTGCAACAAACAAACGCGTACTCTAATCCTTTCTTTTATTTGCGGTGTTATGATCGGATAGGCAGATGATTTTTGTTCTAATCTTCACTTTAACTCTTCTAGTTTCAAAAGTGACCATCAACATCTCGGAGGAAGCCGAAGCTTTTTTCGTAACCATAGCTGTTCTCAATTCTTATTTGAAATTCGTAACTTATAACGTTGTAAAGCGCTTTAATATTTTTTTTGCCCAGTTTGACGCATGTGTGGTTTAGTTGGCCATCGTAGAGCAGGGAAAAAATTTGATAATTTTTTTCTCCCTCTTTCACAATTATATGCACTCATTTATAGTAGAGTGTAATTTGGTCAAACTTCTATTATTCTGACAGTTGGGCTAAATTAATGGGAATACCCTTGAAACAGTGAAAAAATCATGTTGTTCCTTGATCCTGCAGCTATAATAGAGTGAGAATCACAAACTAGATAATCGATATCAGCGCTTTCGATAATCGAATTTTTTCCGCCTTGGCCCCAGTGTGCGTCGTCTTTGCACATTTCACACATTCCGAAAACAACCACAAGTCAATCAACAAATCAATTCTTAAACAACAATAAACCAAAATGTTAGTTTTGTGTAAATCCTTTTGATTATGACTGTACAAGTATGTGTAACATAAGGTTAAAATAAACAATTTATGCATTCAAGTAAGCCATTTTGAAATCGTATCGTTCGCTAGTATTAACGTGTTTAATAGCATTAGAAATCTTCTCTGAAACAAAGCTATTGTGGAGTTGTCGAGTACTTTGGGGACACAGATGCTACTTTACATAAATTGCTATTATATGTAGTATGACATTATCTGGAGTAACGTCAACAACAATAGCAGTGACATAACCGTAATAACGAAACCCAGACAATGCCATCAATAGGGCAAAACAACCAAACAATAAAATTTAATTAATAAAATGCTCGTGTATTTCCAGAAAGTGTTATGCCGCCCGTCGCTGCTGCTGCCGGTTAAAAGAAAATATCAACGCCAGCAAAGGACAAACACAAACAAAGGGAAAGTTAATATCCTGTAGTGTTAAAATTTGAAGAACTTGGCTTGCGACGCACCAGGGGAGTGTTTGTAGAGGACCTTTGCAGAAATTTTAATAAACATTTTATTAGATTTGACTTTATTAAGCCTTTAACAATGCAAATATGAAACCCCAGCTCAGAAGTGCTTTCAAAATGCTCTCCTCTCGTTATGAATTATGACAGTGGCTTTCACTTCAGCAGTCTTTGGCGATGTTGATGAAATAGTGACTTCCTGGAAGAGATATTGATGCTGGATGAGAAGGAGATCCAGTGCTTGTTCAAAAGTAGAAATTGATAAATTTATATGGGCCTATTAAATATTTATGCATACAAATCATATTGACAAACACTTTACCAATACTTTGACATACGATAAACACTTCTTCATCAGTATCACAGCCTCCTCATGCACAGACAGACTTAAATACACACACCCACGCACACAATCATAGTTAAGAGAAACTGGTTTGAACACTGTGAAATGGAAAGGACCAAAGGCGAAGGATTCTTAGTAATATGTTTGTGAATGTGTTTTGGTGTAAATAAAATTTACAAGTTCCCTTTATATGTGTATTTATCTATATGTGCAGAGGATGTTTCAATATGTGCTCATCCTTCTCCTTCGTAAAATATTTTCCATAATCGCTTTTCATGAATCTCTATTAACATTCACTATGACATATTCCATGTTGGCGAGGTAGTGGGCCATGTCACACATCTTGTCATCCTTTATCAAACTGTAATGTATGTTGCCGTGTCTGTGAGGATATGTCGAAAAACCCCATCAAGCATCAATGGGTTAGGACGTTGTTTTTTCATATATTTTCGATTGAACCCCGTTCCAATAGCGGGAGCAAAGAAGGACATTGAGAAAGGATTAACATTTTAAGTTTAGGCGGACAAAAACCCGATGGAAAGGAAGGCGACGCAGCGGTTGGTTGGCGATGAGTGGATGGTTGCATGGTTCCACTATTCGACGATTGGATGGTCGGTCTATACAGGAAATGTTAAATGTTGCTTAGACAAACATGTTGACATGTTGTCAGTATGTGTTTAGTACATTTTTCATTCATTCTCAATGTATACATTGTATTGGCTGGTGTCGGAGTATGGACGGAGTGGCTGATAGATGAAAAAAATGTTTTATGATATTGAAAAACATCGCAATTTTTTGTTTTGCTCATCGGTCTCGTACTTGATGTCAGACATGAAGTCTATAACATCAATAAATACACAATATGTTATGTGTTTTTGAGAGCTTGCAAGGAAGAACTTGAAGTATGTATGGCAAAATGATAAATAGTCTTAAATAAAATGAAGGAAATGAAATGACTTTGTACATATATTTAATATGTATCAAATATACGTACATACACCTACAAGCAAACATAGGACTTGTATATGTGTACGTGTATAAGCAAAAAGCAATTATTTTTCCTCTGTTAATATCAAACGCCAAACTGTCACACCGAGTTTAACGTTTTGGGGTTTGAGACCCCAAGAGAAGGGCCCACCAAGGACAGATGAGATTTATTATCGTGGCGGGCAGGGCAGGGGTGAATCAAAGCTGTCAGAGAATGGACAGCCTGTGGCAAATTTAGATAAATTTCGAGAAGACAAAGAGTCAATCATCAGCATTATGAAAATCAATCATACTAATTGATGACTCAGGGCATTAAATTGTCCTTAACATTTAACGCACGAATGCAATAAATGAATGTCTACACTTAGAGGTTGTGATGGCATAACAACTGCTATTGTTGATGTAAACGCTAATTTTTCAGTTTTTTACTGTTACTGACCGATATGTACCTGCATGTCGTAACAGCAAAATGTGATACAATTACAATAAATTGCTCAATTAACACTTGATTTTGTAATAATTTGATTCAATTATAACTTTATATACGAGGACACGATCCAATCATTCTCTATCAATTGAAAAATTATAAATATATTAATATATAAAAAATTATATACTAATTTAAGGAAGAGCTGATATAATGAAAGGACATATGAAGAAAGCGCCTCCACGTGAGCGCATCTCAAAAGCGTATTCAGTTTTTTCTCTTTTAATTTGTTATGTTGATGATAGATTATGTCGTTAACTTGGCTTCCATCTGCCATATCTATAATATAAATTTGACAAAAATTAATTTTCGATGAAAAATTATTATCACAAATTATTAAGATGTTCAGAAGGCTAAGTAAACAAACTATGCTTAGCATTCGTTGTCTTTTCAACCGAAGAAGAGAGGGTATATTTCATTGGACATCATGGCAAAGAAAATATAACACCCAAAAGAAAGACATAAATCTTTAGGAAACTTCATATAAAATGACACGGCTCAATATTTTGCAGATCGTAGACGGAGATTACAAATGAGCCATAACGATGCGGCGCTTTTTAAAGGATCCAGGCTCCCATACTAATCGGCCAAGTTTTGCTTTTTATTCTGTAATTTCTAATATGAAGGTTGTGTTTTGTTTTTATTGCTTTACAATAATTGGCAAAATTTGAAAAAAAAATCGATCAAATACAAATAATAGAGTTATTATTAGATTCAGGTATTTCATTTAGTTACGCCTAATTCAGCCAAATGTGACACAAGTCAGGCTTTTGGTAAAATCGGGCTTGAGAAAGAAAATGGACCGACTTGTGGTGTCTCCTCTGGTTGTTGTCACATAGAATAACCGAGTTTCCATAATGCAATCTTTTCTTAGTTATTTCTGACCGGTGGACTGCAGCAATCTATATTTTTGTTTATTGCGTTACTCCGTTATGAAATGAAATTATGAAATGAAATTATGAAATTATCTAATTAAAATCATACTTTGTTCTCAATTGCACTAAATTTAATACAGGGTGGGCCAAAAGAGTGTTGGCGGTTTAAATATTCAATTAAAAAAAAAAAAAACTACGAAACATAAAAAAAATATATTTGTATTTTTAAAAAGTAGAAGCATGGGAATTTTTAAGACTTAAAAATAATGTTGTCCAAATGGCTTCCCTCGGCTGCTTGACACTCTTGGAACCGATGTCGCAAATTTTGGAAAACTCGTTGAAAACTTATTCTCGGTATTTTGTTACTTTTCCGAATAATGTTCCTGTTCAACTGCTCTAAATTGGTCGGATTATTCTCGTAGACTACCGATTTGAGGTAGCCCCATAGAAAATAATCGCATGGAGAGAGATCGGGGCTACGTGGGGGCCATTCAATATCCCCCCTTTTCGAAATGAGTTTTCCAGGAAAAACATTTTTCAGCAGCTCTATGGATACCCTAGCCGCATGACATGTGACCCCATCCTGTTGAAACCACATCTTCGAGGTATTGCCTTGAAGTTCTTGCAAAGCTGGCACCAAAACGTCTGCTAGCATGTTGCAATAATTGTTCGCTCTAACCGTCATCGCATGCTCTCTTTCGTCCTCAAAAAAGTATGGTATAATACCGGTTGACGTTATCCCAGCCTACACGACAAGCTTAGGGCTGTGAAGTGGACGTTCATGCAAGCGTCGGGGATTAGTCTCGGACCAGAACCGACAATTTTGCTTGTTCACATGGCCATTAAGGTGAAAATTGGCCTCATCACTAAAAATCACGTTGTTGTAATTGTTGAACCGCTCTAGCATCAAATTGACAAAGTTAAGGCGGTTATTGGCATTATCGGGTTTTAATTCTTGGACTATCTGAATCTTATAAGTCTTCAAATGCAAATCGCGTTTCAAAATTCGTCGTAAAGTTGTTCTTTTGACATCCAAAGACTGACTTCTCTTACGTGTTGACTGTTGCGGATTTCGCTGAACTGAAACACGA
>JAHXMU010026629.1:9617-80073 GCA_019455685.1 Philornis downsi
AATCCAACTCTTGGCAAAGTGATATAATTAGCTCGGATTTTTGTTGGCTTAATTTATTATTAAAATTTGTATCTAACTAAAACAATAATGGTAAGATGAAACACTCGAAGGCGATTATATCAAAATAGAACTGACTGAGTCGAAGTTCGTTATATCCGTTGTAAAGTTTTCCAATGAATCGACAAATTTTTCTAAGTGTGAAAATAAAGAAAAAAATTGCATTAAAAGAACAAACTAGAATGTCGCCTGCTAAGGAACGTATCAATAAAATCTTAAATCGAAATAAAGTTTAGATGCAATGAGCAAAATATTGATCGTATAACTTTGGACTAATGTGTGTTGCATCGGGTATGAAGTTTTGGCAAAATATGGCCTCATAGATGTCTAAATACTATTTGAAAGGCAACGAACCGCACAGATTCAGTATGTGCTTTTGATCCATTCCTTTCCATTACAAAAATTCCCGAAGTCGTTATACTTTAAGTTCCTCATTGTCTAGAGGAAATCGAAGGATGTTTTTCATGTAATTAAAATTAACTTCCTCTCCACATAACATTTTTGTTCACATAATGGCTGACCCCAGATACTTTATGTTGTTCGCTATAAGCGCAGAAAATTGTACCGAAATGTGCTCAACGGTATTTTTAATACTGTCTTAAGCGTGATTGCCATAAGAGTAGCAATTTCTATGAAAAATTGATGGAAAGTCTTTAGAATCGTAAGAAAATTGTACGTTATAAACAACGTTGCAGTACTTGCTAATGGAAAAAGTCAACATTTTCATCAAAAAAAAAGATAAAATAAACTAAAACAAATGAAGAAAAAAGTTGATTTTATCAAGAAATTGATGTGCTTTTTGAAATGACATAAATTAATTAGCTACTATAATCGCTAATTCATAAGTATTATAAAAAAAGTGTAATCTTCCTCTATTTAACATCTTTTGTATTTATTTTTCGTCATTAGATCCAATTACTTTTGAATACATTTTTAAACTTTGTTCATTTTTGCAGTGCCCGAAACGATAAAATAGCGTATTTTCTGATTAAGAATCTTTTGAGGTTCTTCCATCATCACACTTTCATTTTAAGTCAATATTTGCCGATGCAATGGTTTTTTCACAATCACTTTTTGGTTCTCCGAGCCCCATATGCGACGATTTTACTTGCTAACGTCGTAATCACCGAGTAAAAAATAAACTTCATCACTGAAGACAATTTTGTACGATTGAAAGCCCACATTTGAATCACCACTTTTGTAGTAAGTTTCAACTATTTTTGCGCGTTCTTCGGTTGTTAAACGATCCGTATTGGTAAATGGCAAATCTTTCAATAAATAAAGAACACTTTAGATGACAGGTATTTAAAATCTGACGCCAGACCGGCGGTTTTGAAACCAGTAAATGGATAGCCCTGTATTTTAACTCGTTTCGAACAAAGAAATAATAATGTTTTCTTAACCGAACAGAGTTATCTAAATTATTATAAACATCTTCCGTTAATGGTCCTTTGAAGGCTAAATTCTATCGAACGGTCCACGATTGACCCAATGGAATTTTTGTGACATTTTTTATGCATAAATATAAACTTTATGCAGTTGAGGTGACAGGAATAGAGCTAAACTTAAAATTTGTCAAAAATTATTTTGTTTTTTTACTATTTTACTATAAAAAACCTAAATGTTGGATGCATTTCCCTCGACACGTATGCAGAGTGTCTAATAGTGAAAAGGATCGTTGCACGTAGCATTATGTAAGAATTTCAATTTGCTTCCAGGGATGAAATGTATTAAAATGTTAACCTAAAGTGAATTCAAAATCCGATTTTGCTTCAAAATATTGATTGAAAAGGGCAATATATTGCGTGTAATTGAACTTCTTAATAATTTTCTTATTTCATTAGTTAAAGTATTACTTTTCCATTTATTTGTATAATTAAAACCCGATTATACCTATACAATAAGATTTTGTGTACCAATTAAATTTCAGTACCATCTTAGGTTACAAAAGTTAGGGTCTTTACAAGCTGTTTCGCAAGCAAGTAAAAGAGGTTTTGTGTTATGTAACGAAATCCAAAGCTGGCGTTCTGAGTCTGGCATATGCTTTACAAGAATTTTTGGTTTTTTAATCCTGTCGCAGTAAGAAGTTCAGTATTATTATAGCAATTTAAATTATCTCCTTTTCTTCTTTCTTTATCCCAAAATAAACTCCATGTAAAAAAATTATAGTTTTTTTTCCAACACTAATCGGAACAGCTTAAATTTTTGCGCCTTAGTATATTCATTAACTCAATTGTAAACATAAATTGTTTTGATTTATGTATTGGAAACCAATACAAGAAAAGCTAGCTTAAAAAAGAAAAAGAAAAAAAGACTAAAATAACAGCACTGGTTATAAAAGTAGTTCGCTTCAATCTTGTTCCTTCTTAGCGTTTTGCACTGTGTCTTGCTTAGATGATGGAGTACAAAATTGTTATAAATCAAGAAGCGAACGACCCAAAAATCACTATATTTCTATACTAAGTTGTACGCAGCGTGCCTACGACGAACAACTTTTCTTTATATTGGGTGATTTTTTAATCGTAATTTTTTTAAAAAATCGAATAAAACACTCAAATTTGCATCATATATTAAAATTTTTTTATTGGAATCGATTAATTGGTCTTTCCTTTTTATTTTTAAAGACAATTTCATGTAAATGTTTTCCGTGGCTCCGTCTCAAAATATCCATTCGGAAGGTCCAATTTTTCGTCACTTTTTCGAGTATTTCGGCCTGTATTCGACGAATAACGCGTGCTATGTTTCCTGTAAGGCTTCAGTAGTGTTCGGCTTGTCCACATAGACTAACGACTTGACATAACCCCACAAGAAATAATCAAGAGGCGTTAAATCGCAACATCTTGGGGGCCAACTCACAGAGCCAAATCAAGAGATAGGCTACTCATCAAATTCATCCCCCAACATATCCGTTGTTTCGCCACATGCCAACCAAGTTCAACTCAACCAATTGGGGCAAAAAAAAAATTCCTTGTGGTTGAGCAACACATGCCCAATCGCTGACAACAGCGACGAATTCACATTTCACGATCGTCATTAACACTGGTCGCTACGGCTGCAATATTTTCTTCGGTACGCACTCTACGCATGCGATTCGATGGTTTTATGTCCAACAAAATAAATTTGGTGCGAAATTTGGAGATAACAGCGCGAATTGTTGATTTAGAAGGTCGATTATGACGACCATAAAATGGTCGTATCAAACGATGCACATTTGTCACACAGCACGATTTTTGTCAATAAATTTCAACGATTTGCAATCGTTGATCGTTTGTTAAACTTTTCATGATGGAATGGCAGAGAATGCTGTACACTTTTCAGTTTCACAAATCACGTTTGGACGCCATTACCAACCAGTGCTGCTGACCTGAAAAACTTAAATCTTAAAAAATCACCCTATACATTTAGTTATGGGCCATTTCAA
Organism: Philornis downsi; assembly: GCA_019455685.1. Lineage (NCBI taxonomy): Eukaryota > Metazoa > Arthropoda > Insecta > Diptera > Muscidae > Philornis > Philornis downsi. Next base: position 13,096 of record JAHXMU010026629.1, read on the forward strand.
AAGCATACAGATTTTTAATTCCGTATTTGTGTATAATTGAAATCTGCCAAAAAAAAAAATCGGCTTTAAATAAACTAAAAACATTGAACTTTAACATTTATATGCCTCAGTATTGAAATATAAGTTAAAGCAACATTTCAATGCTTAGCTAATTACCTATCATAAACTTCAATCCTTTCATATGAAGGCAGTGTTAAACATAAATTGCTATAACTAATTTGCATATCTATTCTTATGCATATTTTCCATTAACCTCTTTGTCTAACTTCCATTAAACCATTTTAGTGCATTGCTAAATTATAGTAATTCGAACGAGAAAATAAAAAAAAGAAGAATATCGACCTGGCACAAGAACAGCCGCTGAGGCAGCCTATTTTTTTTTAAACGTTGACGGGCGAAGCAAAACAGACAAACAGTCAACTCTGGAAAATGGGCATCTAAAAACGTTCAATTTAATAAGCTGCCGTTGGCCACTGTAACAAAGGCGTGGTTCAACCAGGCCATTCGTTCATCTTCTACTATATACTTAAATTATTTTCTATATACAAAAAAAGATTTGTGCAAAAAAAAAAAAACAAAACAACACTGGACCAAAACGAAGCTCCAGAGGATCATAACAAAATTCAGTTTAAAATGTATGCAAATTACCATTGAACCGGCATTTAAATTGATTGACTTCATTTTCTTTGGTTTTGCGTTCAAAGTTTTTTTTTTTTGTTGTTGTTGTTTTCCATTTTTTTGCGTAAAGTGGTCAGAATGGAGTTTATGGTGCTGGTAGATGGACTCTTGTTTGGCCGATCGATTCTTTGCCATAAAGAAGAAGTTGGTTGGTTATTTTCTTTTATTTTGTGGCGGTTTGTGATAATGGGTATGGCTGCCATGACTAGGGGCATATTCTCCTCTGTGTTTTGTTGGTGTTGTTGCTGTTGTTGCATCTCTTCATTGTGATTGCACAAAATTATAGAAAATTGCAATGATTTCATATTTGAGATCATTTCGTAAGGCAATGAAATGGCCAACCAAATTGCTCAGGATGAAAAATAAAAACGCCGTCCAGCCAAAAGGAAGTCTCTCGTTTGCTGGTAGTTGTTTTTTTTTTCAACTTTAAACACGTTGGTTTTTACATTATGCAGGTGGTGTTTCTGACCAGAAAACTATTTTTCCGTTAAGCTTTAAAAATATTTAGCATTTTGCGAAATATTGCAATAGTATTGATGTTAAGAGAAATATTCATATTTTGTGTAGATAACAATATAAGTGAATATACCACATTTAAAAATATCACAGTTCTTGAAAGATATCTGTATAATGGACTGCAAATATGGAGCTATCCCTTTTTCCGTTTTCAAGTAAAGTTAAATAAAACCCACATAAAGCTATGATTTCGATGAAACTTTTAGTTCGTTATGATGCTTGGACCTTGCCATTATGCGCGAAATGCAATGTCATTTAAAGGAGTGCCTCTGGATCGGCTGCAGCAGTGGATCCTTTTGAAGTTTCTCCAGCGTCATTTTCGAAACAAATACGCCCCAATGCCACCTCTAGAACATAATACGCATCAAACAGTCACTTTTTCTGGTTGCAATGACTTTTCCACAATCATAATATAATAAATCGGCCTACTGCCGATTTATAGCCAGAAGAGTTGGATCTGTCCGAAATATCTTCTTCACAGAAATATTATATTGGATTTTCCCTTATTCCTTTAGTAGTTTGTATATTCTATAAGTTTGTTTTTCAAATCAATAAACATAGCGTATGAGTTGGTATGATTGTTTCGCGGAACTCTCAACCGCTATGGCATTTTGCTTTACTGTCGAATAAATTGATAAATTGGAATGTATAAAATTTTTTTTATTTAATGTAAAGATAAAGCCTAGTCAAGTTAATTTTGTTTCCAGATTGCTCCCAATATTGTGAATAGGCATTTAAACAAATTAAAAAAGTGGACGTAAATATTATGTCCCTCTCACTCTTCCATTTACTTTGCATTAACCTTGTTTCTTCTTTCGTTTTCTTCCTCCCTTTACATAGGGTACCTGTACCAGATGAGAGATTTGATTTCTTATGCCAGTACCACAAACCTGCCAGGTAAGGATCAAAGAATGCTAATCAAAAATTGTGCCAATATTAAGCATTTCCCCAACTTCCGTCCAGCAAAGTGCCAGCATATTTAAATGTGGTCGATATTGCCGGTTTAGTTAAGGGTGCTGCTGAAGGCCAAGGCTTGGGTAATGCTTTCCTCTCCCACATCAATGCTTGTGATGCCATTTTTCATTTGTGTCGCGCCTTCGAGGATCCCGATGTTACCCATGTTGAGGGCGAAGTTAATCCAGTGCGAGATTTGGAAATTATTTCTGAAGAGTTGCGTTTGAAAGACGAAGAAAAGTTGATGCAAAATTTAGATAAATTGGAGAAGGTGGTGGCACGTGGTGGTGACAAAAAACTAAAGCCCGAGTATGACTCCCTGGTTAAAATCAAAGGCATCTTAGTTGATGAAAAGAAACATTTAAGATTTGCCGACTGGAATGCCCATGACGTAAGCTCAGCTCAAACTATACGAGTACTTATAAAACATTTGTTAAGTTTTGTTTTCGTTGTTTTTTTTAGATTGAAATCTTAAACAAGTACCTGTTTTTGACTTCAAAGCCTTGTATTTATTTGATAAACTTGTCTGACAAAGATTTCATACGAAAGAAGAATAAGTGGTTACCCAAGGTTAAGGAGTGGGTAGACAAAAATGATCCTGGTGCAAGCATAATTCCCTTCTCTGGCTCCTTCGAACATGTCTTAGCAGAAAAGGAAGAACTGGAGCGTATTGAATATGAAAATGAGACAAAATGCAAGAGCCAGTTGGACAAAATCATCGTGACTGGTTATAAGGCTCTGCAGTTGGAATATTTCTTTACCGCCGGTGCAGATGAAGTCAAAGCATGGACTATCCAAAAGGGCACAAAAGCACCCCAGGCCGCTGGTCGCATTCACACGGATTTCGAGAAAGGTTTCATTATGGCTGAAGTTATGCACTACAAAGACTTTAAGGAGGAAGGCTCTGAAGCTGCTTGCAAAGCAGCTGGCAAATACCGTCAACAAGGTCGTAACTACGTTGTGGAGGATGGCGATATAATCTTCTTTAAATTTAATGCCGGTGCTGGTCTCAAGGATGCCAAGAAGAAATGATATTGTGTGGCTATGATACTATTTACAATGTTTTATATTAATATGATTTTTTACTCACAAAGCTTTTTTCTCAATAACTGTTCGTAGAATCACAGTCATGGTAGATGCATTTTCTTTTCATCGTCACAGTCGATATACTTTAAGTTATTAAGCATACCCGAATATAGGCAAAATTCGGTCAGTAAAAAATGTGTTTGTAATGTGCTTTGAGATTGTGGACAAATAAAATAAAAAAAAGTATATAAACGAATTTAAAACAAGTGATGTCTTATTTTGTTATTATCTATTGTTGCATTTAGAAAAAGTTGTTACAAATTGTGATTATGTTGCATGAGACATTTTGGTAGATGAATAGGAAGATTATAATAGGATCACAGCACTCTCAAAACTCTCCAGAGACTTGAATTATACGCCATTTGTTCGGTGAAGTATTATTGTTGATGAAACCAGCACTACAATTTCAGGGAGGTGGGTTGGCTCACATGTACCTTCAATTAACGTCCTTTTGAATGAGGACAAAAGTAAGCGGAATGCCAGAAGGAGCCTAAACTTTCCGTTTATAATTTATAGAGAAATAATTGATTTTGCCCCCAATAGGCAAATTTTTATGGAGGGTATCAGGCAGAAAGGGTATGGTAATGCAGTCCATTTTCATTCTCAGAACTAAATTGCTAAATTTAACTCAATTTAATAAAAGATATGGAAGATGTTTTTTCGCAGTAGACAGTTCTGTTTATTCGGCCAATTTTGTACAATTTTAGCAAGCGTTATAAAGCAATAAACTGAACAAAAATTTAGGTTTTTGCTGCCTGCCAAATAGAAACTATAGGAGGAAATTGCATTTCGGCAAATTGGACAATTTAGATTGGAAGTTACCAGAAGGGGTGTGATAGTCAATACAGTTAATTTTCATTCTGAAATCAAACCGCACCAAACGCTATGTGCATAACCAAATTTGACTGAATAGCGCAACTGTATGAAAAATATCAAGCCTAACGTTTCAATATATCATATACTCTATAATAGCATGATAGTAATTGATTTTTGTGTTTATTATATGCACCTATATGATTAACAATGCGAAAGATTCAGAAACATATGAGCTTGCACTGAAAGACTTAAGAAATGGCACGGTTACTCAGGTTTCTCCAAGCAATATAATGGACTATAATATAGGTTACTGCAGACTACCACTTGAAAATAACAGAATAAAGATGAAATTTCGGAAAATTGGTCAATCTTCATGGTAGGTACCAAAAGAGGAGTGATGATGCACATCATTTTCATCATTGTAAGACACTTGACATGTGTAAAATTTGACTGAATACGATACAAATTGAATAAAAGATATGAACCTAAGAATACATAGACTAAAACGGCAATTTGTTTGGAAGTTACTAGGAGGAAAGTATTTAATTTGTTGATTTTTTGCATATTTTATCAGGCATTACAAAACAAAGCAATGGACGAATATTGGCATAACTACCGGGTGCGGATTAAAAACACGCCGACAATTTGAACCTTTATATGTCTGTCAATTTGTATAGGAGGTGGTGTCAGTAAGGACAGGTCAATACGGCCCATTCATAGTAGTCGGCCGCGAGCTGACAAAAATATTTAGCCGTCCCGGGTTAAAAAAATTTGGATATAACTGCAGTTAACTGAAGAAGTCGTGAAACGCATTTCGTTAAAAGACGTTCGCAACTTTAAAAGCTTCCTTGTGGTTGTTACACTATTTGATAAAAAGATATATATTGGGTTGTTCGGAAAGTTCATTCGCTTAATTCGTTAGTTTACTAAACGTTACTTCTCATGACGTAGAGTTTCTTCAAACACTATCATAACTTCCTCCCATCCCTTCTCTAAACTGTTTACTTGAGTTCTCGTTCTAGTAAAAAAGTTCTAAAAAGTGGAAAAAATTAGCCAAAAAGATCGTTTTAGGTATATTATGCTGTGTTTTTTGTTTAACGCTTTTTTCAGAAGAACCACGCGAGTTTTATGAAAGAAGAATTAAAAAGCTCCTAGAGAGGTGAGAAGAACTTATTAAAGAAGGGGAAATTATACAATAGATTAAAATATTTGTTTTGTTGTATATATATTTGTAAATAAATTTCATTTAAAAACCGAACGAACTTTCTCAACCATCCGATACATTTATTCCTTTGGGTGAAGGTATAAAAAAACTACCTGATAGCCGACAGTTCAATATTATTAAAAATGCTCCGCTACAAGAATGAGAAGCATTGTTGAAATGATTTTGGAACAACAATTGCTGGTATTCCCTTGCATCTAATGCATTAGGCATCACCCTCACTTTCAGTGAGCTTACACCCATTCCAGTTTTAGACTCAACCAACGGAACCTACAATTTAACGACGATTCCCAACGTCACAGTTTGAGAAGGCATTTACAAGATTTGTCCATTACTCGACTACTCGAAATGTTCGTCCGACACATACGCGACAGGTGGCTGTATGCGGGGTTGAACCTGCGAGCATGCAAGTGGCAGTCGCATATACTAACCATCGCACCACGGTTGGAACAAAATTATTCGTAGCGATGGAACCCACCTTCGTCTTGATGTCTTCGTTGACCAAAATCAAAGATGTCGTATTTGAATTTCAGAAAATTCACAAGTGAATGTTGAGAAATAAGCGCACCCATAAATTGTCACTGTTTGGAGTAGATTTTCAACTGAATCAGCTGCTGGCCCAGCAATAATATCTAATAGTACTTGCCGTAATGGTACAATAATCCAGTTTCTGCAAGATTTTATTGTGGGCAACTAAAAAACCAATTGAACTAATGCATGAACCTTTTTTGCGTGAAGTTTTGAAAATTGATTGTAGTACTTATAGAGGTAGGCAGAAAATGTTCTCACAATCTGGCAGTTCGCCCCTTGGAATATCACAAGTAATATAAATCTAGTCTGCTTAAAAAACGCCGTACCTGATCTTAATTGACTTTAAAAATATTACATTTTTGATTTTGAAAATGAAAAATAAGAGAGACCTAACATCAGAATTGCAAAACAAAATTTAAAAAATAATAGGGAACCTTTTCAATTTGCAAATAATTGACCAAACACAGAATAATAGAATGTAAGCAGGCTTTATGGAATACCAAAAAATATCCAAGTAAAGATTACCGCTTCGAAAAATATGTTCTGATAATGGAAAAGAAATGGGAACTGATTGAAAAATCTTTGTACATTTGTCACAAAGTCGTCATTTATTAACATTTTACACTAAAGGGACAAGATATTTCAGCTACAACAACAAAATTAATGAACAACGACGAGGGATGACCAGAAGATCTCCGTCATCCCTTATAATAACTGACATAATAATGGAAAAACCTGTTGGACAGTTGACGGCAAAACCCAAAATTATCACGACATAAGTTGATCATTTATACGCATAGTGAAGAAAACATTCAACATTCAATTATCAATGGAAGAAGAAAAGAACAACCGCATATCTTATTTGGAAGCATTGGTCATTAGACAAGGAAAACACATCGAAATTGACTCAGAAACCTGCAGCTTCAGAAAGAATATTCAGTTTTAATTCAAAACACTCGAAGAAGATAATTATAAATACTGCCACCAACTTTATACTACAAGTCCTGAAGATCAGTGATGTTCAATTTCACACTGCAAATTTAGAAAAAATTAGATACTTAAGAAAAAATGACTTCCCGAAATTGACGATGGAGCAATTGATTTACCAAATTGAGCATAAAGAATCAGAAAAACAAAAGGAAATTTCTGCGAAACCAAATCCTTGATATATGTACTTGGTTTTTCTGAAAGACTTAGACATTAAAATTTTTATAAAGGAGAGAAATTTGATCTAGCTTTTAAGACAGATAATCCAGTTAATGGTCTCTTTACTTAAACAACATCAAAAATAAGGAATGATCAGAAATCTAATTTAATTTACAAAATAAAATGTCCTCATCGCATTACAACATTACAAGACAAATTTAAAGACAAGTTTAGCATCGGATACAAATTATGAATTTCAGAAAATTCAGTTTCAATAAATCAGTTAATTTATTTGGAAGATACACAAAATGGGTGTCACAATATTCCACATTTGTGTTCTTAAAACTTAGCTTATCAAACTCTAAAAATGTGCCATATTCGCCCGAGTTTGGTATAACCGATTAGAATATATAGATATAAGATAGAAGATTACAAAGCAATGTAATGGATAGAAATGTAGATTAATTCAGCATACTAGCTACGGATCACAGAGGTTGAATTTTGAAAAATTGTTAAATTTGTATTTGAAGTACCAAAATAAGTAGGTGTGACAACGTGCTCCGTTTTTCACATCATATCAAGCGCTGGAATTGTAACAAATTTGACAAAATTTTGTGAAACTACATATAAGATATGCACCTAAGTATATATTGGTTAAACCGGTATGGGAGATGCCAGAGGGGGCATCGGCCGATTTTTTCGAATTTTAGCATTAATTATGAGCAAAAGCAAAATACAAAAGTTTGGGTTGCTGCATATTACTGTTGAGGAGTTACAGGGGGGAAACTGAATTTCGGAAAATCGGTTGATTTGTATGCGAGTTCCATTTACAAGCCCTGGCTACGAGCTGGAAAAAATTTAGAATTGCCAAGTTTTGAGAATTTGCGCCAAAGATTTACGACAGTTATAGTGTCCACAAACCAACCAGACAGACTAACGGCTGTGGTTCAATTGACTTAAGAAGTCATGAAAAGTCAGAAGATACTTGGTACTTTAAACGCTTTTTGCCGCATCGAATGACACATACTTTCATTCCTCCGTGTGAAAGTATAAAAATAGATATCATAAAGATGCTTTCACTATGCTATCAAATCTGATTTTTTTGAATCAAACGTGATAATTCGATTGTTTAATTCAACAGATGCAATTTAATTACATTTTTAACGTATCCTATCAGAATATGTTTCAGCAAACATCATAACTTCAACCGCAAATTGTTTCTCTTGAAAATCGAATTCTGATTGGGGGCTATTTGGCCCCGAGACAAGTCAGAATTTTTGACTTGAATCACATTTGAATACACGAAAACAGCTATTTTCCCTCATGATTCCCCTAGCGTAAAATGTAAAACGTTTTCTGGAGCGCCTCATACGGTTATTTATGAAACTGCCTGTCCACATATTAACATGTTCATAAGCCATAATCTGTGATGAAAAAGGGATGTTCATCAGCTAGTTATTCCAAGTCAAAATTGTGAAAATATCTTAAAGCGGATTGTGACTTCCTGCTTTATATTGAGACCATTCGTTTTAAACTACACAGAATTTCATTGTAAAATTACACAATTTTGAAAGCAAAAGTGAATATTTGATTATTGACTTTTGAATTGATTTCTTTTGGCAAAACTACTTTTCGCGTGCCTACAAGCAAGTTAACATCCGTACTTTCAAATCTACCGAAAACCAAGACAACAGTAAAAAAAATGTGCTGGTTCTAAAAGTTCGGTCTAAATAAAGCCAATTTCTCCCCACCATAGCTAAAGGTACACATCGTAGTAGGTGTTATACCACTTCTACGTAAGGTAAGTGGAAGTGGTTAAAACTTCCGCTTCTTATGGTTTATACGCCAGAATAGCATATTTTTTCAATGGAATATACAATTAATATTAGTTTTTTGAAGAAGCCAGCCCTAAATTAGTGCTCTGTCATTATGAATTGTGGCAATATTCGTTTGTGTCAATCAATCAATCCGTTTCCGCACATTATTTTTAATAACGATTAAAGTTTGGGAATTTATAGAAAAACCCCAATTTCCCAGAAGCATGTTTAATTACGGACTTTCCCCGCTGTATCAATGTCACTCACCTATAATACCTACGATTTATAGTGTTGTGAACAATGTACTGATTGATGATCAGTGGTCAATCGATGTTGATCAAAGATGATTAATGAAGCTGTCGACCAAATGTGATTGAAAAGTCCATTTTGGAGTTGAACAGTTGCTATTAGCTTCGCACACTACCACTTAATAGCATTTGACGCGCCTTGGACTCGTCATATGCGGGTTCCGCACAAGCTAAATAAAATTCATTTAATAAAGGCGATAAACACTTTCGGTTTAGTGCGTAGACGCCACCAAAATACAGCTTCTTTGAAACAATTGTCTGTGAAAATTTGAAAAAGCTCGTGGTTCAAGCAATATGAATGCGCCCAACTTCACCAAAGGCCTAAATTGCCAAAAAAAAAAAAAAAAAAAAAAAAAAAAAAATTATACTGCCAATTTGGTAGGATTTTATGGGAGTGGATTTCTTTGAACTGTTTTCAGTTTCCTTCTTCATGAATTTTAAGGTCTATTATCGATTTGTAAAGCTTGATGAAGCACTGAGAAAGGAAAAGTGTAGCCTAATAAATTGCAAAGGCACAGCTTTCCACTACGACAACGCTAAAATAAAAAAAACTGCCACTTGGCAGGGAAGATGACTGCCGTTCGCACATAGTCAGTTACAATTATGCAAGCGGCGCAATATATCGGTCACTTCGATCTATTTAACGAGCACTTTGAGTAGTCGAGCAACCAACAAGTCTAGTAAATGCTTCTCAAACTGTGGCATTCTGAATCGTCCCTAAACAGTAGGCCTCGCTGAGTGATTCTAACTCATTGAATGTGAGATCATCATCATTCATGGGATCCAAGGAAATGTATCATGTAACATTATGAGGCAAAAAATCACGTTTTTAAAATGTTCACATTATCCATAAAATTGTAGATCATAGAGTCAGGAAAAAATTTTCTTTGTTTTCCAAAGTGATCTCCTTTTAGCTCAATGCACATTTTTCAGCGATATTCAATAGATTCTATGTCCTGCTTATAGTAAGAACTGTCAAACTTCTTAAAATAGCCATCAACCGCAAACCTCTTCTTTCTTTTCAAATATTTTACCACCAAGCCATTTCTTCAAGTTTGAAAAAAAAACGTGTCTGTTAAAAGAGGTGCGTGATGAAGCCTCGTTTAAACTCTGCTACCAAATATTTTACTATAGTAAACGAAGGAGCAGACTCCCTCAAATTAGAACCCACCTCGGCTTTAACATTGGTTGGACTAAACCTTTCAAATGGAAATATTGAATTATATAACGGTGACCAATTTTTTCAATGTTTACAAATTCATTGAGATCATTTACTTTTGATAGCTCAAATAAAAATACTAAACAAAGTGGTGCCTTGAAACTTAAAACATATGTTTTATAAGGTTGCCACTTTTCACCAAAATTTTTCCAAAGACCGCCATTGTAAGATTCTACTCGCCCTATTAAATTTTGCCACGTCTGCTCATTTATTTAACAATGGTTTGATTCATGGTTTGGTTCGGAAAAATGTTAAAATCCGCCACAAACACTTTCTATCAGGGCATAATTTTTGTACTTGGCAGCACTTTAGAAATTCCCGACTTATCGCGGGCACAAACCTCATTGTTTAAATGGGTTGGCCCTCTAAGTGTGGAATGTTATTGTGTATCACATTTGGGAATGCCGCATAATTCGTTATTTTATAAATAATTTAAATGATGGCAAGCTGTACATTTAAAATCTAGTTATTTTAACTTAAGGATTTGTGAAAAATATAAATTCATCACTAATATCAAATATCACACAACAACTTTAATAGAAATCAAGTAATTTAGATTCCTAACTGAAAACTACATACAAATTTTGTATGTTTTATATACTCGTATAGACAACATTTACATAAACATTACGACATCAGAGTGTGCATCCATATTTTTGTGTTCCTTGATTTATTCCTTGTGTTTGTGTTTCTGTCCCTTTCGTAAAAGTCCTTAGACCAAATTGTTTACAATTTCATCTAGCAAAATAAATATAACAACCACTAAACTACTTTTGAAATGAAATAAAATCTTGAGTATTTTTCTTGATTTGTTTACTCCTTGGAGAGCGGGTGCAGCAACTGCATTTTGGCCGAAAATTTGGAGCTAAACCCAAAAACAAAAATAAAAACAGAAACTTTTATAAAACTTTAAGTTTCTGGTGTCTTTCTTGGTTACGTTGCTGTCTCAGATGCATTTGAACTTGTTGTCATAATGTTGCTAGCTTTTATATCATGTTATATTGCAGTCATCTGTCTAATTTAACGAGGGTTAGGTTAAGTTTTGGTTTTCACAAATGTTTAAGACGTAAGACTACTGGAAATTATTGTTACGAGTTGGGGGACAAAATAATATGAATATACTCAATTACCTGTTAATGTCAGCTCATCAAATCAATTTGTCTCCATAAGTTATTTGAGAAAAATTTACTAGAATGAGAAAAAAGAAGAGAAGGGAGTTAATATTAAAAAGGATGTTTATTAAATTTCATTTTAATGAGCTTATTCAATATCATTAGGCAGTCCATCAAAACAAAACATTTCTAATGTCTGGCGAAGGTTCGAATATGTAATAGATGGGATGTGTGATTAATCGGTCAATCAAACTTAGTAATTAACTCATATTTAGATTAATCAGTTAGTCAATTATTCTAAAGTTAATGTGCCAAAAAACGTTATATACAATATATGAACATAAGGAATGTTCATATGTTGAGCATTCATCAATTCTGAACAACATAATGATTAACCGATTACTCGTAAATTTGATTAATCAAAAATAATTGATTAATCTGGATTTTGGCTAATGGTGTTGGGGCCGATTAAACAACTAATTATGCATATCTAATATCAACAAAAAGAATAACTTGAGATATTACTTTCACGTACCTTCTTTTTATTTTCATATATTTATATTATATTTTATTATGATTTAAGTAAAGTTTTCTCCGTTAAAAATGAGTTTTTATCCAACACAGTTAATCCCCTTCAAAGAATTTGCAATGAACTTTCTAGGAGTTATATTGAATTACATTGAATTGGTTTATACCAAACAATTTATATAATACATTTTCTAATAATTAATTAATTCTAATAACTAACTATTCATTTGTAAGTCTAAAGGCTACCTCAATCAACTATGTAATTGTAAAAACCCAATTTTGTTACGCCCAGATGGCAACCCAGCGCAGTACGGAGGTCCCATGGTTGAAAACAGCAATAAACTGGCTCTCTTTTGCATTACCTGCCAGCCGGGCCACTGCGACAGCCGTCCTCAATGTAAAACAAAACATTTAATGTAAGTTAATCAATCACTCCCTTTTCATCTCCTCACACACGAAATCCCCCGTAAGTATTGGAACCCCTCAAAGAATCTAAGTTCTTCCCAAAACTTCAAATTTTTTAGTGGAATCTAAGTTGTAACTAAAATCTTTGGTGTGGAAAATTTGTACGATTTACATTTCACAGTTTTGTTTAAAGAAAAAGATATCAAAAAGATCACTTAACATAAAAAAAAACAATCCAAACAAGTGAACTATTTACGTATACCTTCACCCGCATCCTATCGATTTGATGCAAAAGTGTTCTTATTAAAAAAAAAATACTCTGAATGAAAACCCAATAAAAAGGGTATAATAAAAATCATAATTTGGATTTGGCAAACTACAATTTAACAAGTGGACAAAAACCACAAGTTCGACCAAATCAACATTTATGTATTCCCCACCATGGATTGCGCTCCACATTACCATAGACGATGCAACGACTCATCGCTAGATAAATAAAGGGTGTCCCAACAAGAAAGCAAGATTTAAATTTTAAATAAAACACAGATATTTGAAAAAAAAAAATCGTGAAACTTTATTATGTCGAAAAGTAGACAGAATGAGGTTATGTATGGACCAACACATCGGACAGATGGCCGCCGCGGCTTTGCTGGCACACACGCGATCTTTTAATGAAACGACCCCAAAGAAAAAAGTCTAATGGTGTTAAATCGCACGATCGAAATGACTGATGCAGCAATTGAATTGTTTCTCTAGCTGTATGGCATGTGGCGCCGGCTTGTTGAAACCACATGCCCTCCACATTCATTTCTTCAATTCTAGGCACGAAAAAACTAGTTATCATTGCACGATACCGAACACCGTTGACTGTTTGCGCGCTTGTCATGCCTCATTTTCATAAAAAAAAGTCCACACGTTGAGGACGCATTTGCTTCTCGTGAATCACTCAAAGATTTTCCTCACCCCAAATGCGACAATTCTGGGTCTGAAATGGGTCTCGTCACTGAAGATGATTTTATCGGCAAAATCAGCATTTTCATGTTGTCTTTCCAATATCCAATTAACGAACTCCCTTCGCTGTCCAGCTGGCTTCAGTTCCTGTGTCCTCTTTCCTGAGTTTACTAGATTTGTATTCATAATAATTTATTGAATACTTTAAAAACGTGTTTACTATTAAAATTTGACAAAAAAAAAATATGTATTAAGTAATAGTTAATAATAATAATTAATTGTTAAAAATGTCAAAAGTGGGATTTACTTCCTGCATGAACAATTTTATTCCTACTGGATCAATTTATCACAACTCTGGCGCGTGCAAGCCATAGCGCTGTCGACTAAATTCCGATAAGTGGAACTCTTCTTCTGCATATTTTTCCTGTCAAAATTGGTATGGGAAGTTTCCTTAATGCTTTCCAATCTCATACTATAAATATTTAACCCTCTTTTGCGGTTAAAATTGGTATTTAAAGATTTTTTTCGCCTGTGAACAACTACTTCAGCGACCAAAAAGTACGGGGTTTCTTCATCGTATTGTAACGCGTAATGAAAAACGTATTCATTACAGCAATCCAAAGAAAAGAAGGTCATGGTCATATTTCTACGCCGTCGTATCGGCCGAATATTCACTCTGCGAAGGTTATGCTCTCTATTTGATGGAACCAGGTCGGTTATTTATTACAAGCTGTTAAAACCAAGCGAAATTATCACTGGGGATCGGTATCAATTGAGCCGAGCTTTGCGCGAGAAACGCCCACAATACGAGGAGAGGCACGAAAAAGGGATTCTGCAGCATGATAACGCTCGGCCTCATGTGGCCAAGCCCGTTAAAACCTACATGAAAACGCTGAAATGGGAAGTCTTACCCCATCCGCCATATTCCCAGATATTGCACCGTCCGATTATCACTTTTTTCGTTTGATGGCAACCGATCTGGCTGACCAGCAGTTCCACTCATATGACGACATCAGGGAATGGCTAGATTCTTGGATAACCTCAAAAGATGAACAGTTTTACCGTGACGGAATTCGAGCTTAGCCAGAAAAATATAAAAAAAGTAATAAACATATTTTCATAATAAAGTTGCAGTTTTATAAAAAAAAAACAGCAGGAACTTAGTTACGCACCTAATATATTGTATATAGTAGTTAATTTGTACCACAAGGGGTGTGGTTATTTGATAGATTTTTTTTGTAATTCTATCAAGCATTATAAATCAATGCAATGAATAAAAATCTAGGCCGTTACAGCCTATTAATTAGGCATTAAAGATAGAAAAGATGGAATTTTGGAAAATCGAAAATTTAAATTGAAGATAACAGAAGGGATGTGCCAATATAGTCCATATTCATTCCCTGACTTTAATTTAGCGAACGCTTAAAGTGTACCAAACTGAATTGAATTTAGTAAAAGTATGAATTTTGTCATCCAATCGATCATTTGCATGGGAAGCACCAGAAAGGACGTGGTTAATTGTTTGATTTTTTAAAACTTTGTATAAACAAACGAAATATACATAAATGTAAAAAAATTAATTTCGGAAAATCGTTCAATTTGTATGGAGCCGTGGTTAATTGTTCGATTTTTTACAACGTTGTATAAACAAATACAAAATAGATAAATTTAAATTGCTGCTGAAAATCGGTCAATTAGGATGTAACGTAGAGACTTATCCGATATAGCCCATTAACAATCCTCGTCTACGACCTGTGAATACATATACATAGGTATTGCCAAGTTTAAAGGAGTTTCGTAAAGATTTACAGCAGTTTTCGTGTCCATCAACCGACAAGCCAGGCATCACTCAATCGACAAAAAATTCCTGAAACTCATTTGGTCTAAAAATGCTTGGTACTTTAAATGTTGCCTTCTGAATGCTACAAATTCGACGTTTTCAATGATAGAGACTTTGATTAATTCGGGTGAAGGTATAAAAATAGTTTAAAACTAAAACAGTTTAGATGAAATATAAACTAAATAACATAAAAACGAACGAGTTTGATTTTGAACACAAAAAAGAAAAATTTATTCAAGCTATTAAGATCTATCGTAATTTTTTTTTTTTTTTTGATTTGTTTTTTTTTTTAATTTTGTAATTAAAAATTAATTTTATTGCAATTTTACCCAACGTTTCGACGTCGACGTATGTTTTTAATAGATTGAAATTACATTCCTTTTTAAAATATCACATATATTTTAATATAGAACATGAACAAATAATTACAAATTTTTAAGCAAATAAAGCTTAGCTTTTGTAGCTTAGATTACTGCAATCCTATAACTATCATCATCCAAATGTTTACGATTTTAACTAAAACCCAAGTTCCAGCGATGAAAAAATGTGCGATTTCGATTCCTACTCTGAATCTGGAGAAATACCCCTGGCTCCGACTCCACAGTACTGTGCACTGTCTGTTTTGGCAACACCTCTAGAAAAGACTTTCCATGCTTGCACACCAAATGTAACCTACCCTCGTACATACACATTAGAGCACAACAATAAGCTGTGTTTATATTACGCTACACACGGACTAACACAGAAAAAAAACTGTTGACAATTTACTTAAGTTGTACCACCAATACAAATCTGCGTGTTTGTATGCGTAAGCAATACAACGAAATGCAATTTTATGCTGTTTAACTTGAGTCTCTGTTTTCGTTTCTCGTTGGCGACAGTGAGTGTACAGGAATATAAAACCATGCAAGGAATGAATTTCCAAAACTTTTTAATCATAATTTCGTTTATGATGATGATACCAACCACCTGCAGCTGTAGATGTCGCTGTAGCCATAGCTGTTGCAATTTCAAATCCTTCAACATTAAATACTGATGCTGATGTGGATGCTACCTACCTACCTACTGTTGTTTGTTTGTATGACAACGCATAGTAAATAACATTTGAAATTCAGTTGGTTGGTACCGGCGGTCTTGATAACCGCCTCTTTTAGAAGAAAAATTGAAACCAGACTCGTTTAAATACAGAATTAAATAGACACATGCACAAACAGACTCTCTCACACTAACACAGATAGTTATTTACGACATTACGAAGTTTAGCATATCTTCTTATGCATATTTACCTGGATACACATACTTTTGCACCCTTGTACACAAATCCATGTTCAAATAAATTCTCATAATCTAAATAAAGAATGATGTATGAATATTATTTGCATGTGAATTTGCCAATGCGTTTATGGCTCTCTGTGGCTTGGTGTGGGTGTTTGTTTGTGTGTGTGTGTTAGTTAATATATATTAGATTTAGATCTTGCCAGTGCTGTAGTTGCAGATAGTTTGGTTGTAGTGGTGGTGGTAGTGTTAATCATCATATTTAAAAGCAGGTTGTTAATGCCTTTCCAACTTGTTGTCATAAATATTCGCTTGTGTATTTAATTCAGTGTTGCCCTTTATGGATAATTATCCAAAAATGGGACAATTTCATACTATTTCCATAGTTTTTGGATAATGAAAATTTTACGAAATTTTTGTAGAATTTCCCTTCGATCAAGTTTCATTTTTTAATTTTTAAGTTTCCCGTGTCAGTATAAAATTTTTTGGTTTCAAATATAAAGTTAAAACACATAATACTATGATTTCGATGAAACTTTTATTTCATTTATGTAATGCTTGGACTTTGTCATTCAATGTCTTTTAAATAACCACCTCTGGATCAGTTGCAACAGTGAATCCTTTTGAGGTTCCTCCAACGTTGTTTTCCAAACAACACGGTCCAATGACACCTTCAGACCATAATACGCACCAAACAGCCAATATTTCCGGATGCAACCGCTTTTCCGCAATCACTTCTGGTTCTCCGAGCCCCTTATTCGACAATTTTGCTTGTCGCCGTAACCACTGAGTGATAAATGAGCTTCATCGCTGAAGAAAATTTTGTTCGATTGAAAGCTCACGTTTGGATCACCACTTTTGTAGTGAGTTTTGACTATTTTTACGCGTTCTTCGTTTGTTAAACGATCCATATATTCGTAAAAGGCAAACTTTTCACTAAATAAATAACACTTGAGATGACAGGTATTTAATAGCTGGCAGCCTTGCCAGACCGGCGGTGGATAACCCTGTATTTTGATTTGTTTCGCATAACAAAATAGTAAAAATTTCTTCACCGGACAAAGTTATGTAAATTATTATAAAAATCTGCAATTAATGGTCTTCCATTGAACGGTCCACGATTGACCCCATGAATTTGAATTTTTATGGTGTTTTTTATGCATAAATATGAACTTTAAGTAGCTGAAGTTACAGGAACAGAGCTAATATTAAAATTTGTCAAAAAATATTTTGTTTTTTTAATATTTTACTATCAAAATCGTAAACGTTGGATGATGCATTTCTCTCGACACGTATGCAGAGCGTCTAACAGTGAATAGGACAGTTGCACGTAGCATTACGTAAGAATTTCAATTTGTTTCCAGGGATGAAATCTATTAAAATGCTAACCTAACGTGCATTTGAATTCATTCATTCAATTCGATTTTGTTTCAAAATATTGACTAAAAAGGTCAATATATAGCGTGAAGCTGATTTCCTTAATAATGTTCGTATTTTCATACTAAACGTGTCAATTTTGCATTTGTTTGTATTTAATAGAGAAGACTCGAGTAGTACAAGTTTAAATGAAACCCGAATAGGGGAATAGGGAAGAAAGGGAACAAAAATGGTACCATTGTCTAAAACAAACGGCTGAATCTAACATCATTAAATTGGGGATGCATATTCGGAGTGGGTTCAGTATGAAAGACGAATTTTCATTTTTAAATTCGCATATTTAGGAATAAAGCGCGAGCCAAGGGACACAAGTGGTACCACATCCTGGAACAATCGCCTGGAGCTTATGTCAAGAGATTTTTACGTGCCTATAAAGGCCTTTTATTTCAATAACGGACGATACAAAATGAATTCGTACTTTTAGTGATTAAGAGAGGGAAGAAAAGAGAGAAAAATACAACTGCCAAGAAAACAGATAAAGCTAAAATATTGAATTGCGAATGTACAAAATAATATTTCGAATACATTTCTTCTAGAAATCGAAAAGACGGAATAATGGGGGAAAACGCAGCTGTTTCTAAAACTTGAAACCATACTTTGGCATTAGAGATATATTTTTGAAACTACGTAATAGCAAAGTAAGGGTACCTAAATGGCACCATTGCCTGTAAGAAAAGGCCGTAGCAAGATTGGATAGCTGTTGCACTCAAAAAAAAATAGTCTTATCTGGTGAAGCGGATGATTAGAGGGCTTAACCTATTCTCAAACTTTAAAAGGGTAAGAATCTCACCTTTCATGCTATGAAGGTTGTGGTTGTGATATAACGCGCCCAGTGGGTCACTTTTGGTAAGCACAACTGGCGCTGAGTAATGAACGAAACGTAATATTGCGGTGCCAAAAAATAAGGGTAAACAACTGGCACCATTGCGTTAAAAAAAAGGCGGAAACATGAATCTGGAAATTATGAAATAACATTCACCCATCCCAGTAATGGCGCTATGACCTGCGATTTGTAATTCGTACTTCTAGGAACAGTACCAAAGTACTACTAGAAACAAATTTTGCTTTTGGTACCACTGCCCACAACAAGCAAATGTAACAACAATTGCCAAAACTAGGACTTAAACGGGGTATGAAAAGGGATTTTTTTGGTAATTCAAGCTTTATTAAGGGAATAAAATGGTACTATCACCTAAGTTAAACAACGAAAACTAATCATGAAATTAGAAGAGTGTCACAGTATCCACGACATGGGGTTTTTGGAAGTTCATAGTTTTACAGCGTAAGATTGGATCGAATGGCGATAATGCCGGTACCATAGCGCCCGACAAAACGGCTGAAACAACAAACGCTGCCGAAAAGAAAGAAAAAAGGAAAATAGCTAAACATTGGATAAACAAAGAATTGATGCTAAAGTGGGCAGCTCATAAAATATTTGGAAACTGAAGTTTTTATTGGTTTTTATTTATCGTAAAATGTTACATCTATCGCTGGTTGGGTTACCACGTAATAAAAAGGCATTTTCGGTGATATTAAAAGTTGAAAATTGGAACAAAAGTGATACACTCGGCAGGAACAAATAGCTGATATTAAATTAAAGCTAAAGGAGTTGACAGAACAGATCTATCTGCCAAGAAACATGAGCGATGAAAAAGAATTTTCACAAATTCGTACTTTAAGGGCGTAATAAGGTGGAAAATAAAAATGTCAAAATTTGTAGCCTTTGAACATAAACAAGGAAGAAAACAAATATTAAAAAAATGAAAAGAAACATCGCTTGTATCCAATAAACGATACACGGCAGAGCTTCCCACATTCAGTGAGATAATACGCATTCTATTTTTAGACTCACTCACGCTTGCGAACGATACAGTTTGAGAAGCATTTACAAGACTTGCCGATTACTTGACTACTCGAACGTGTCGTCAGATGCGTCGAAGTGATCGCCACTCCAATAATGATAGGTGCTGTAAGCGGGGTTGAACTTGCGATCATGTGAACGATAGTCGCGTGTATTATACATCGCGCCACAGTCAGCTACAGAAACCAAATAGTACCACTGCCTAAAATAAACAGTTGAAGGTAATTTCATGAAATTAGAACCCGTTAGATCGACAAGAATATTTAGAAATTCGAACTTTTCAAACTCTATCATACGAGTAAAAGGTTTTACGAAGATCGCTTTTTCAAAGATAAGACTCTAAACTGCAAACTTTGCATTGGAGACCTCTTCCTAGAAGAAATTGTGATCCATCCTTAATTCAATATTAAAATCAGTTATAGGCTAGAGATAATCGGCTATTATCTACCATTGTACAAGTCAATAGGTCAACAATGAATATAACTCAGCTAAAATCAGTTTTTTAGTTTTTTTGTTTTTGTAATCAGCATAAAATTGATTCCTATCAATATTATGCGTATTTCGGAAAAATATATAATGACGTGGTATTATTATGTGTTGATTTTAATATAATTTCTATTGATTTTTAGTTTTGGTGGTGGCAACACTGTTTTGATGTAAGAATGTCGATGATGGCGCCTTTGCTTTTAATACAATGCTGGTGTTTAATTAACTTTTAAACTAAGGCCCGCAAGGCAGTCTTTCGTAGAATGCTCACGTAGAGTGCCAGTGTGCAATGTCATTAGAATACAGTTATATCGGGGATTTCTCGGAAAATAGTTTACTTTCATCTTCAGATTTCCCGAAGAAAATGCTTAAAAATTTTGCGAATATAAAAATATGATTGTATTACAGAATACCGAATATATTTTAATGATTGATTACTCCATAAATACTAATTATCATACCATAAAAAGAAAACGTTGCGCCTCAAAAGTATATTTCCACTATCTATAATATCATTTTTGTGCTAAATTTAAGTCTTCTGGATCAAGTGATTCTATATCCATTGTACTCTCTGCGAACACGGGAACACATAATTTGTGAGATTTTAACTGAGTATTTCTGATTATTATAAAAGGAATAGCAAGCTTAGTATGCCAATATTCTACAGTCGCTTTACCAATCCAAAAAAAATCGAAACAAGTGGGTGTCATGTAGGAAAAAATGCAAAGAGATTACAATTAAAGTAACAAAATTGATGGAACAGACAGATACAAAGATAGTCTACTCTATTGACCAAGAAGTCGAAATGAAAAACTATGTTAGGGGGCCCTCTTCCAGTAAAAATAACGATGATGTGACCGCGAGTGCACTGTCACATCGCTGCTGTAAGTAAACAAGTAAGGGGTCACGCCAATTATGGAGGGCGTCACAGAGTGTCCATGTCCAGACCTAACTGAGGACTGTACAGTTTAAGAAGGACAAAGCTATTGCTAGTTATAGTCTGCCGGAAAAACTGTTCGGCGACGATCTGACAATGGGTTCTTATCAACTTCTCAATGTAAATGACTAATTGGACTGTGATCTACAGTGTCGCGAACGATATACGGACATGTCAAAAAGGTCTCTGCCATTGAAGTAGCAATAAATTCTCTCCGGGGTGAGGGGCTAAATTCATTCAATGCACCTAATCTGAAAACCCCGGGAGAGTGCTAAAAAAAGATCTCTGTTTTTGATAATATTTAATAATCACGCCCAAAATTAACGCAGTCCCCTAGAAAAGTATTTTAGGTGGTTCCTTCTCGCATCTATGTATTAAAATATAGTTACGATAAATTCATTATTTTTTCAATAGATGGCTGCAGTATAAGTGCCATTACACAAAGATGGCGTTAGTAAGACAAGACTGTACTAAAAAAACTGTTCAGTGATTTGATTTAAGCACGCGCCAAAGTTTTTGTTCAATAAACACAAAAACGCTATCCTGTTGGCTGAAAATGTGAATAGCGTTTATGGTCCTGATAGTGTAAAAAAATTAAGCGAAATTTTGCTTTCCTAGAATATTTACTGTCAACGACACACTAAGGCCAATTGTCGAAAATGTCGGTAAAACAACGGAAATCGCCAAGCCCGACCGTCATCTAAGCACTATCTTGATTGCCCAGGGCCTAAACGTTACACAAAAATCGTTTAGAAACACTTGAATAATCCTGAATACAAAAACAAAAAAAAACTAAAATTGCAAGAAGTTATCGAACAAAACGGTGAATATTTCACCTAAATCGGATCATTTTAGCTATGCTGAATAAAGCTAAAGTTATACATATTTCTCAATTTGAACTTGTACCTGCTACAACTGAATTGTCTGAAGGAAGCAATCTGGTATTCCTTCCTTGGATAATAGGAAAGTAAGTGTGCTCTATCAAGACAAGAGAAGCTTGTTTAGCAAGAAATGGCAAGAAGTTATGGAACAAAACGATGGTATTTGGCCTAAATCGGATCATTCCAGCTATGCTGAATAAAGCCTTCAGTATGGTGCAAAAATAATGTTATATTTCTTAAATTGAACTTGGGCTTGTAACAACTGAATGGTCTGAAGGAAGCAATCTGGGATTCTTTCTTTGGATAATAGGGAAGTAAATGTGCTCTATCAGGACAAGAGAAGCTTGTTTAGCAAGAAATAGCAAGAAGTTATGGAACAAAACGATGGTATTTGGCCTAAATCGGATCATTCCAGCTATGCTGAATAAAGCCTTCAGTATCGTCTAAAAATAATTGTATATTTCTTTTTTTTACC
Organism: Philornis downsi; assembly: GCA_019455685.1. Classification (NCBI taxonomy): domain Eukaryota; kingdom Metazoa; phylum Arthropoda; class Insecta; order Diptera; family Muscidae; genus Philornis; species Philornis downsi. Next base: position 35,577 of record JAHXMU010026629.1, read on the forward strand.
GACTTTTTTTACCGATGACTTTAGTCATGTTTTCAGTGAAAATTCATATTATTAAATAACTACCCCCACAGTTAAGGCGGCTTTTTAAAAAGTATATAAGTTGTAAGTATAAGTTAATTCCATATGTAGCTTTTAATAAAGATGCGTTTTTCCAAGGCGAGGTTCAGTCAGTGTAATGACAAGTTTTTATCGATTTGACCTCGACTCACTTCGCCCACTTCTGTTAATTAGGATCCAGACAACAGGGAACGATGTATAAACGCATATTTGTCCTTCTTTTGCTACGTTTCAATAACCTCGACCACAATTACGCTGATCTATTGAAAATTTAATAAATGATTTGAAAAGGATCTTTATATTGTTTATACAAAAACACAGCATAAATTAGAGAATGGTTAGGGAATAAGTAGTAAAATTATTGAAACCATTCTAAGAAACTACAAATTTTCTAGATGTTCAGTGCTTGTATGGGAAGGTTTATTTTACAGGGCCGACTTTGATCAATTTCGAACTTGTCTATGACTGTGGGATGTTTTTATGCCAAATGTTAGCCTCCAAGTGAAGCGACCTCTATCGTCCTTCTAACAAACATGCGAATGGAAGGAGAGACCAACAGGCTTAGATCGATATAGATTTTTACTACGATCAGAAATGTATTCACTTTATGTGGTTCCATATATATTATATATATTATATTATACAATTAGAGAATTGTGGTGGATATAAAAATTAACCACCCTGTAAAGCAACATAATATCAGCCTATGACTAGACAAGGTCAAACCGATAAAGATTCATATTTTCTACGCAATTAATACTAACCTCAGCTTCCTTTCACTTGCCATAATTGCTCAAAGGATCCACATAGGATACAGGAAGAAAATGTACTTTTAATTAAATATTAATAACGTAAAGAAAAAAACGCAACACAATCCACAACAGTTGTTGGAGTCATTAAATCGCATAATTGTCGTTGGAGGGATGTCCTGTTGCAAGGACGTGTTTTAAATTTTAGAAAAATTCCTTACCAGATCTATGTCTGCCTGCAAATTGTAAGTGCGTGTATGTGTGTGCGTATGAGCGTATTGGTGTATGACATCACAGAACCCTTAAATGAAATTTAAAATATTTCATTCACTTCAGCCATGACATCGAGATTGACACGACCGAGGCAAGGGGCTGCCAATGTTTGTGGGAGGGCAAGATAATGGTGTAGACGTTACAACACGTTACGATTAACACGAATCTCAGCGTAAACGTGATGATAATATAAATCAGCAAAATTGGCATTTGTTGCCATCATTATGGATGAATGGATGGATAGATGGCTGGATGGATGTAGCACAAAGTTAAGGAGGAACGAGCAAGACTCAGGATGAAAACGATAAAAAGGACAATAACACAACAAACGCTGGAGACCTGAGAAAAGAGGGAGAATGCCTGATGATAAAATGGCTATAGTAGCTGGGCTAATAAATGAAGAACGTTGGACGTTTAAGACCATTAACTGAACAAGAGCGTGCGAAACAAAAGAGGGGACAACAGACCGAAGATGAACTAATGACAACAGTACGAGTGCAGATTGTTTAACAAAACTAGAGTGCAATTTGTTGTATGGCGACATCGAAAGTCCATCCAAAAGTTGGATAACAATACCTTCCAGATCAGTGTTATCAACTCTAATGGACCATCGGTGTCTTCGTTAGCTCCAGTCCCGTTATCATTAAGTCTCTGGGGCGGTCGCGTCTATTTTATAGACCATATTGTTTGCCTTTAGTGATTTTTAAAGCTATGACCGATTTATGTTTTTTCCTTTCGTATTTCATGCCATTTTCTTCCTTTATACCGTTTCCTTTATTTTTATTGTTCTTCCGTTCTCTACTCCCTAAACGCTGCCAAGGGATTGGCATCTGTAGCTTTTGTTGTCTGTCTGTTTGTCGTTTTTGTTTTGCTACCAACGAAAGACGTGATTTAAATTAAAATTCAAAAGGTTAAATGCCGGGTTTACCTGGTGGATTCTTAAACGATATAACAGTGTATCAATTTCTCATCATCACCGGTGCCATTGATACTGCTATTATCCTTGCCATTATCACCACCATCACCATCCCCATCATCATCATCATCGCCATTGCCATCGTCATGTGTTTTTTCGTACATGTCGGATCTTAAATATCGAACAGGTGTAGTTTTTGCAACAAATGTGTTTTATTCATTCAGCTTTTGATTAAAGATGCCAGATATGCTACAAGTGTTGAATTTATCGCCTTATTGGAATGTGAATCGAATGAGATTTAAATCGTTTATTTACCTAAGAAAAACAGTTAAGACAAGAGAACTTTGATGAAGCCAAACTGGGGGCATAGGCGGAGACCTACATAAAGTGATTCCTGTTGTTGTCGTAAAATCACTGAGAATGGATGAATCGAATGTGATTGAAATAACGTACTCACAGTAAGAAAGCAATAAGAATGGCATCAAGAAGAGCATAAATAGTTGCGTGATTCCGAGTTTCTGTGAAATTTGGAAGAGGCCGAATTTGTATTTCTAAGGAACACTACTGACGACTTTCATTTCGACAATCAGTTAAGCTTAAGGAAAGTTTTCCTGTTTTCTATATTGGAGTTTTCCTGTTTTCTATATTGGATTTTCTATATAGGGTTTTCAAAACCGAAATCGTGAAATCAGTTTTTTGATACGAATCCGTATGCCAATTTGTATCAAAAGAAAAAATATTTACAAATAGATGGTTAAAGCGAATTTTTCACTTCGGTTAACTGGATTTTTGAAAACAACAGAAATGGACAGCTCAAAAAAAAAAAAAAAACTGCAAAGTAATTGAAAATCGACCAGAACACAATAGTTGTTCTAAATACAATATAAACAAATGTAGTTGTTATAAAATGTATTTTAACAGTTGATGGCAGTTTGATGACTGTTTTACATACAACAATTTTAGTACAGGGTGGCGCAATAGAACGTGCATATTTAAAAAATAGATTAAAAAATAAATACAAAAGGTATGGTTAAAATAAATCTAAGGCATTGTAGAGTAATAAATGGAGTTTATTTTTTAAAAATAACATCATCTATATGGTGACCCTCTCTACGACGGCACTCCTCTAACCGCAAACGAAAATTATTGAAAACTTTCTTCAGTAATACTGGTGTAATGGCAGTCATTTCACCACGGATATTCTCCTTGAGCTGAACGATGTTTCTTGGATTATTACTGTAGACTTTGTGTTTGAGGTATCCCCACAAAAAAAAGTCAAGAGGCGTCAAGTCTGGACTACGTGGGGGCAATGGGATATCACCTCTTTTCGAAATCAGTCTGCCAGGGAACATCTGCTTCACCACCGCCATGGAGTCATTTGATGTGTGACAGATAGCTCCATCTTGTTGGAACCAAGTTTTGGAATTCACTATTCTTGAACTTTCAATTTCTGGAGCCAAAAATCCGTCCAACATCTCAACATAGCGTTCCGTATTAACCGTGACGTTTTGGCCCCGCGCATTTTCAAAGAAAAAAGGACCAATTATTCCTCCCATTGCTGCCCATACTGTCACTTTAGGACTATGCAATGGTTTCTCGTGTTAGATTTGGGATTTTCACTGTTCCAGTAACGACAATTTTGACGATTTACGAACCCATTCATAAGGAAATGAGCCTCGTCAGAAAAAAGGATATTGTCAAAATTGGAAAATCGATTAAGCATTTCATTGGCAAATGCGAGCCTTGCTATGAAGTCAGACTCTTTCAATTCTTGTGTTAATTGCAGCATATATGGATGCAGTTTAAGATCCAATGTTAAAATTTGTTGCAAACTTCGTCTCGATAATTGTAAGACAGACGATCTCTTGCGAGTCGACATTTGTGGATTTCCTCGTACTGACTCCATAACTCTCTCAACATTGTCTTCGGTCCTAGATGTTCTTGGGCGACCATTTGCTTGTGGTTTAAATGTTGAACCGGTCTCTTCAAAACGCTTTACCCATATTTTAATTAAATTAGCACTCGGAGCTTCACTAATTCGCCGTAGTCCATATTCAGCACAATATAGTCGCCTAGTAGCAATATATGAACGAGGATTCTCAAAATGCCCGACGCTTCCCGTCGAAGTGATTCATAGCGACTAAAATTCCATGAGTCCGCCAACCCAACGATGTAGGGGCCCCCCGCCCGCGCCTTACCTACCCCGCAAAAAAAGATGATGCAATATGCACGTTCTATTGCGCCACCCTGTAATTATGAACCTTTTTCATACCCTCATCCGAAGAGGTAAAGGTCTAATATCTGGGGTACCCAAACTTTTGTAATAACATGCCGCAGAAGCCTGCATAGAGAACATTTCAGAGTAAAAATAAGTTATTTGTTTAATAACTCTGTTCATATTATCAACTTTGTTCATATCAAAATATTAGGAAATTTTTTTTTATTAATTTATTTGTCCAAGTCATCACATTGCCTTCAATACATATATAATATATGGATATAACATATGTCAATGTTTTTTTTCCAATCCTTGAAACATGTCAAATACTTAACGTCTGGCTTGGAGTTCAGAATTAATTTTAATTAAATTAAATGTCTACAATTGGCTCCAAACGGTATCACTGAAACGGTCTCTTAAATTTGCAAAATAGGCAGAAGTCAACGGTGCAGAGTTGGGCGCATATGGTGGTTGTGGATCAATATTAGTCGAATTTTTAGCAGAAAACTCTTAAAGTACAAATGCTATGCGAAATGGAGCATTATCGTGGTGCATAAACAAAAAACTCTGTCTGCCAATCAATACGGCGCATAACATGCAAACAATATTCCTTGTTGGAAAGTTGGGTTGGCAGGAAAAACTTATAATGCACAATACCACGATGATTGAAGAAAACTGTCAGTATAACTTTGATCTTTTTAGCATGATATTCCCTTAATTGATCGATTGTTTCCAAATCATAAACATAAATCCAAATATCATTTCTCCTCATACTACATTTTTTAGAGTATAGTTAGCCATGGCTTTTTCAAAAACGTTGAGTGGTAGCAATCGAGATATGATGCATCTGATGCCTAAACTATTTTCCTAAGACGGTGCTGATTAATCTACTTGCAATACCAACATTACCACAAGGATTCTAATTATTAATCGACGGTTTTTCAGCACCAACAAGTCTGGCAAAAAATCCACTTGTTTTTTTCGTAGTGCTTTCTAAACGTCAACGTATTTATAGTAATTTGCTTAAGAAAATTTCAGAGTCAACTCCAGCTTCTGAGATGTTATGCAAAGGGAACTTCTAATTTCAGTAGCTTTTCAAGTTCATTTCGAAAAACTTTACTTAAGTTCTCATAATGGGTTATTCATTTTTCTTTTTCAAAAAGTACAGTTAAATAAAACACACTTAAAGCTATGATTTCGATAACTTGACGATTGTTGTTTTTCAAATGCTGCAATGCTTTGGGGCCCTACAAAATTAGTCTGACGGCGTCAAATCGCATGGTCGTGGTGGCCAATTGACGTTGCAAAGACGTGGAACTACGATTTCTGGAAACTTGTCATGCAAAAAAGCTAAAGTAGATCATGTTGTGTGGCCCGTGGCACCGTCTTGTTAAAACCACTTATCGTCCAGTTCATAATCTTCAATTACAGGTAAAAAAAGCCGGTCATTATGCGGCCATAGCGCTCTGTGACACCTCCAGACCATACTGCGCACCAAATAGTCACCTTTTCCAGATCGTATGGCTTTTCCACAATCACTTCCGGGTTCTTCGAGCCCCATACGCGAAAATTTTGGTTGTTGGCGTAATCACCGAGTGCGAAATGATGAAACATTGAAGAAAATTTCGCTCAAAAAATAAGCCGACAGACCATTCACAACGCCCTAGATATGCTGATTGTGTTTTACAGCAACAGGCTGATTCAATGCTGATTTTTTGAACGAGTTGGGCTCTATATGGAGTTGGGCTCAAATGCAAAATACGACATAATGAGCCGTAAGATAGGTCCAAAGTATGAGGCGTGGTTATAGGATCAATTTTTCTTTCAATTTTACCAAGCATTGTAAGGCAATACATTCGTTCTCAAAATTAATTTTCTCAATGATGAGTGTGATTTGACGGAATTCAGTATAACAACCAAAAAGATGTGCAGCTAAGAACTCATATATGGGTTAAATCGGTCATTTGTATGAGAGATACAAGGAGGGGCGTGGTTGTATTTTCGATTTTTTTTTTTCAAGTTTTATAGGTAACTATAAGTTAATACAATGAAAAAAAAAAAAACAAGACTACTGTAGTTTACTATTAACAAATTACATAAAAATAGTGAATTTCCAAAAATTGGTCGATTTGTATTGCAGGTACAAAGAGGAGCGTGGTTACAATAAAAAAAATTGACATTACTGCAGCTTTCTGTTAAGAAATTAAACAAAAATATTGAATTTCCGTAAATCGGTCAATTTGCATGGGAGGTATCAGAAGGAGTGACAACACGCTCCCTTTTTTATACGGAGACTCTACCTTAGCACACGCTTAACGTATAATAAATTTGCAACGAAATAAAAAGTATAAATCTATAATATATGTAGATTAAATCGGTCACTTGAACGTAGGTACCAACTGGACTGGGGCGTGTTTAATCATCATATCTTTTGGCAAATTTTTTAGAAGTCCGCCAAGCATTACTAACGAACACAAAGCACAAATTTAAGTTACTGCAGCCTACGAGTGAGGAGTTACAGGGAACAAATTAAATTTTGGAAAATAGATCAATTTTAAAAGGAAAGGAATGAACGTTTCATAACGATTTAAGACAGTTAACGTGTCTACCAGCCAGTCAGTTAGGTGGCGACAGCTCGATCCACATAAGAAGATATGAAACACAACAAGTTAAAAGATATTTAATACTTTCAACTCATTCTTCAGGATGTTACATTTATGTCGTATCAAATGCTATATATGATCCCTTTGGGTGGAGGTATAAAGAAACGATCCATTGGAATGAAGGATTGTAGAACTCTAATATTCAAGTTTACAAGTACGTTATAAAGATAAAACTGTTATAGCGACGGGGTTGAAAAAGCTACGTTTTTATAAAGGGTGTTCAAACAAGAACGCAAGATTTAAATGACTGATGCAGCAATTGAATTGTTTCTCTGGCTGTGTGACATGTGGCGCCGTCTTGTTGAAACCACATGCCCTCCACATGAATTTCTTTAATTCTAGGCACGAAAAAACTGCTTATCATTTCACGATACCGAACACCATTGACAGTTTCCGCTTGACATGCCTCATTTTTATAAAAAAAAGGTCCAATGATTCCTCCAGCCCAAAATCCACACCACACAGTGACACGTTGAGGATGCATTTGCTTCTCGTGAATCACTCGAGGATTTTCCTCATCCGAAATGCGACAATTCTGCCTATTGACGAAGCCATCAAGATGGAAATGGGCCTCGTCGCTGAAGATGATTTTATCGGCAAAATCAGCATTTTTATGTTGTGTCTCCAATACCCAATCAATTGAACTTTGTATGCATGAAGATGCAAATCTTTCGTCAAAATTTGCTGCATAGTGGATTTGGAGACACCAATTTGCTGAGTTCGGTGTCGAATTGAGGTGGATGGAGTTTGAGCGACATCATCACGTACAGCTGCGACATTTTCGGTCGATCGACCTAGTCGAAGGCGCGTTGTTGTCTTTACATCACTAACAGACCCAGTTTTGGCAAATTTATCCATTAATCTCTTTACAGTTGACTTTCTTGGAGCATTATTGTGACCCCAAATTGATCGCAATTTGCGAACTGTAGCTGCAAAACTTTCACCATTTTGGTGAAACAATTTCACAATGAAAATGCGTCGTTCATTCGTGTAGCGCTCCATTTTTACAAACCTCGTACCTTCTACTAGCAAACAATAACAATTGTTCAAATGTCAAACAATGACACTTCGAATGGCGCCAAATTTAAATCTTGCGTTCTTGTTAGGACACCCTTTATATGAGAAAACGATTAATTTTGAATAAATTTATCGATTACATTGTAAACGTCTGCTGAATGTGTCGTTATCATTATGAACGCAGCTTAACTTATCTGAATCCCTATAGACGAAAACTTGTTGCTATTCGGGGGTAATTTAAATTGACTTTTAACTTGTTATGGAAAGGTGTTAACGTCTTGATGGAAGATGGGGTATAGAATGAAAAGCCTATTAATTCCATCATAGCATGCCTGGAAAAATTCACACAAAACACAACGTGTTGTCATAAGAACCAAAGGTGTTATTCATTTTTTCATTTACAATACTTGACATTAACTGCTAAAAAGCATTAAATAGTAAAAAAGAAAATATAAAAATTAAAAAATAAAATTGACTTATGAGTTATGTAAACAGGCAAATAAATGATGCGCTTCATAATACTGTAATTTTAAAGGAGTACACAGTTAACAATTTCCACGACCCCCCTAAACATTTCTTCGGCATTTGTATCATTCAGTTGATGTGTATTTATGTTGTACGTAATAACATGAATGCTCGAAATGTCATTTTCAAAAACGCACTTAAATTTCAATGCATTCTATGGATGAATAGCAATGGATGCTTCAATGAATGAACGGAAGAATGGATAGATAGATGACTGCCAGAGTAGTTGCCACTACGTACGAGGAGTACGCTTGTAATAACTTCTCGTTTGCTCACTCTTGCCATTCATGTAGCTGCTGCATGCGAGCGTAAATTCCACTGGTTATGCTGATGAAGCAACTGTCATTCGCAGAAACTGCACGAATGATTGGTGGCTCTGAGTTATTCCTATTATAGTTCTTCAAGCTTTTTCCCAATTCTGATGTTCCGTCACGACGATGTCGATGACGACAACGCAGCATACAAATGTACGAGCAGCATGTGCAGAGGAGGAAATGCAAAAACAGAAACGAACGAAAAAAATGCTGTTAACAATGGAAGAATAGCTTTTACTTAATGTCTAACAATAACAGAGAAGTGTTAAAAATCGCCTTGTCATAAATTAATGAGCTAAATTGTAAATGGAAAAGGTCATCCATCCAGCGATCCATCCATCTATTCAGTCATCTATTGCGAATGATGTGAAGGAGATAGTAGTGGCATTGTATTCAATCGTATTGGAGGAGCTTGAAATTGTAATGACGGTTTTATTGAAAATATTGAATTATTCGCGAAAGGAAATAAATAACCAACATTATTCATTGGCAGATGTTGTGGGAATGAATAAAGCCATAGTGTATAAAGTACAAAATATTGTGAGTGATTGATAAAATCAATTGTAGATGACATTTGAACCATTAGGTCATGTCAATGAAAGAAGATGCTCAAAAGATCTTAAAAAATTGTATAGGAAATTTAAAATAATTTCATTTCAAGCTACCATCTATGAACGTTAGGGTCGCCTAGAGTTTGCATTCTACATTGGAAATCTGGGACTCTAAAATATTCTTTTTGCAAATTGTCGAACTTAATAACGCCGCGAATTTTGTAAAATTTCTGTAGGGGGAAAATATGGGGTTATCCATTTTTCGGTTTTAAAAATAAAGTGAAATAAAACACACATAAAGCTATGATTTCAATTAAACTTTTATTTTATTATAATGCTTGGACTTGCCATTATGTACAAAATACAATTTCATTTAAATAACCACCTCTGAATTGGTTGCAGCCGTGGATCCTTTCGAGTTTCCTCCAGCATCATTTTTGAAAAAATACGGTCCAATGACACCTTCAGACCATAATGCGCACAAAACAGTCACTTCTTCCGGATACAACAGCTTTTCCACAATCACTTCTGGACTCTCCGAGCCCCATATGATATAAGAACCTCCCAATACATCCATACATTCAACTGTAGATTGAATATAAAGCCTTATTCAAACGCTCCTGAATGATTTTTTGTGTGATGTGTTTGGCTTCTGGGCAATTGAAACAGTGACGTTACATGACGTTTATACTTAAAAATTTTCATTATTCTATCGATATTTTCGATTAGTCTTTAAGAGTGTGGTGCATCTTCGACAATAAAAGAGGCAGAAAAGAATAGAGGAGATCTAAATTGCGTGTGTTACTGTTACAGTATTAGGGTCATAAACATTATTGACATTTTTAGCCTTTTGACTTGCAATATTGCTTTTATCGAAATAAGCCTGTAAAACATGACATGTTTTCTTCTTATTCATTTTTGATGCACACTCAAATACTACAGAGTCAAGTAATCATAAAACTGTTTGAGTAGTTTTTTCCTACCGGATCAAATTAACGCACTTGTACACAAGTTTGTATGGGTAATTCAAAAACTACATGAGTTATGAGAATATCCCAAACACTCTCTTCTTCTGGACTTATTTTCTAAGTTTTCACAACAAGTTTTCGCAATGTTTCAATAGCCCGATTCTTCCAAAGGAGTTTTGGTCGCCCTCCTAAGCGGTGGAGATGAAATCGCTAGTCATGCTGGAGCATTTTGATCCATTCACACATCGTGACCCATTTAGGTCTATACAAGCGTACAGCTCACGATTCATATGACGCCGATACTCTCCGTTAACAATGTTAGATACATGTATTCTTTGGAGTATTTTTCCCTCGGAATCACAATTCATAATCTACGATTTCGCGGCCTATAGCAAGACAGTTATCTCGGGCAAATATTCTCTGGTAATACCATCGGACATTGAGAAATCCAAATTGAGATAAACAGAATCTAGAAAACTTTATTAGAATCGCGATTTGAGAAGATGCACCTACAATATCCAACATCTTTACAGAAAAGGTGCCTTTTTTCCGTTTGGCAATTGACTCAAAACTGTGCCATCAGGCGTCATGAAAAAACGCATGAATTTGGCTCTTTGTCCCGCGGTTTAGATCTATAAATGACCGTATAGTCACAATCCACATCAACACTAAGCATTTTGCTATCAAGCTGACATGTGCACATGCAGAAAGTTAATGACGTTTGTAACTAAGCACAAAGAAAACTAGACGTTGCTAAGCATATTCCCGAGATAGTCACAGCAAACCTACTACAAACTCTCTCAAATACTACGACAAAATGTCCCTAATCCTGATGTTACTGGCATAGAGTGGCTACATATTGGGTATTGCCAAAACGAGACCAGAATAGCAGAATCACGACTTAAGAACAACAAGGCAGGTGCTGATGAACTGCCAGATGAGTTATTTAAGACCCGTAACAGTGAGCTGCCAATGAGCAGCCAGTTCCTAAGCTGGAATTAAAGTGTATTAGGCCTGTTCTCAAAAAATTGATATCCATGTAAGCATACCAACAATCAAAGTAGCGGTCCTTACCTATCGCCTATAAGATTCTGTCGAGTGTGATATGATAACTGACCAAATATTTACGCTACGGCAAATCCTAGAGGAGACACAAGAAAGTGACGATTTAAACTGGCCTCTTCCATATACTGTGGGGGGATGATTTGAAGAAAGCTGTAGTTAATATGACTGCTACAATCATTAAAAAGAATCATACGATATGCAGATGATGTAGGCATTACTGGCAGAAAATGGCTAGATGTTTTTTCAATCTTCTGAAACACTATGAACCAGTCAGCACAACTAAGTTATATTTTTCGACAAAAAAAGGTTTTATTCGTTTAGGACGCTGCGTGATTGTGAGCAAAAACTTCGGAATGGTGGAGGTTTTCATCTACCTTTGCAATTCTACCCACAAAATGTCAATGACAACATAGAAATTACGAAACAGGTGCTATTATGGGTTCTCCCGACGATGTCGCAGCTTTTGCAAAGAAGTCCGGTTTTTACCAATTGAACAACAATTAGGGAGGCCAAAGTAATTGATTAATTATTAGGTGATTATGAATTTCTTCCGCGATAAGGAATATTATTTGAGTGTTGTGCATCTTTGTCCATTTTGCGATATTCCTGGGCAGACAATATTTGGTCTGCAATATGATAACGAATTGACTCTTCATGAACTTTTGCTTGATTTATTGCCTTTTCATGAAGTTTCTGTCAAAAATCCAACTAATATCGCTCAACAACCACTGTATTCGCCCAACGTAGCACTTTTGACTTGTGGCTATTTCCTAAATTCGAAAAACCAGTCCGGGGACACCGTTTTGAGTTAAAGCGACTCGTCGTGAGTCTCACTGAAAGTTATGAAATACGTTTGGGCGGATAAAGTTTTTTGAAAAATTAAAATTAAAACTCGTTTTTTCTTTATATATATGCATATCATTATTACAATATTCTTCAAACCCTCTTACATTCTCTCATATTATCTGTGAGAAAAATCTAGCATTTCATGGATCCTCTTTTGCAGCCTCCAATCAAAAATGGACAGATTAAAGAAAATGTATTACGAATTTTTACTTTAATGCCAAAATTGCACAGAAAATATCGGTCGAAACAATACATTTTTCCACTCATATTTAATACGTTTCAATTGCATTTCGCTTGCAACCACCACGGATGGTCTTGTTGTTTTCGCTCATCTTAATTCATATTGATTTATTTGCATTTTATTTCCTCATGACCGACCAACGTCAGCTATGTACCTCAGATTGTCATGTCAATAAAACGTCTTTGAGCGAATATCGCTGGATGGCACATTCGATTTATAGTTTTCGTGGAATGCGGCAACGTTAATTTTATTTATTTACTCGAATTTCGTTTACTCAGTTTTTCTTTCGCAGTCAGTCATTGGCACTTTTTCTCTTACAACCTCTTAACACTTTTCCTCTTGCTTTTGAATAATCATTATTTAAGTTATTTAATGTGTAAATATTTGCTCCCTGATTGTATTATCGTGTTTTTAATGTAAACAATTTTATTTGCAGGCAAAGGATCGACGTTGATATTGTTGTAATTTTTCCCTTACGGTTGTTGTTTTCACAACAGACACTGGTGGTTGTCACTGCACTGACTTAACTTTCATTATCCGCAACAACATCGCCATCATCATCATCACCATCAGCGGAGATATGTTTGAAAAGTAACCGAAAATACCAGCGTAAGCTCAACATAATAAGATGTATTTACGAAATAATCCTGAAATGGATTTAATGGATGCTTTTGGCGTGATTAATAAAAAAGATATGACAAGATATTGAGGTTGATTTTATTGATAAAACCGCAAGGAGTGATTTCGCATTGAATATATGTATGTAAGTATATCAGTTGATGTTTACAATTTGTATAAATACAAATATTTAAAATACAAATTCTTGATGTAATTGAAGCTAATGTTGCCTAAAACTTTATTTATTCAATTATGAATTATTAATTGCGGACTTTAGGTAAAAATAAAATTCCTAATATACCTTCCTTCTCTATAACTAGTTTAAAACGAGCCACTGTGATTCTTGAAGTTTTAAATTTACTAAATACTGTACTAGAAAACTCTGAAATTGAATTAGCAAAAGATATTTTGAGGCTGCACATGAAATGGAAAGAATGTATCATTAACTAATTAAGATAGTTAAAAATTAACCACATGGAAAAAGGGGGAACAATTAACTATAATTGAATTAATTATTAATTGCAGTCTTTAGATAAAATTTAAAAAATCAGCATTTATATTTCACGTTCCTTCGCTTCAACTAAATTTACACGAACTGTTATTATTCCTGACATTTTGAATCTACTAAATACTGTACAAGAAAAATGTAATGACTGAAATAAAAAAAAAATATTTCGAAGATGTAAATGAATATGAAGATGCAAAGAATATATCATTAACTAGTTAAGATAGTTAAAATTAACCACATGAAAAACAGAAAAAAATAATTCAACTATAATTGAATAAATTATTAACAGCAATTTTCAGATAAAATTGAAACACTATATATTTCTAATTCACCTTTCTTCACTATAACTAGATTTAAACGAACTATTGTGACTCTTGAAGTTTTGAATCTGCTAAATACTGTACAAGAAATATCTAATACATGAATTAATGAAAATATTTCGAAGATGCAAATGAAATGAAAAGACTATATCATTGATCAGTTAAAATTCTTCAAATTAACCATATTAAAACTAAAACAAAAAATATTAATCAAAAGATCTTCATTGCACTGTCATAAAAATATCAATCTCTCGCTCTACTTGCGCTGTTTCTATTTGTTATTGGTTACCATCCCTCTTGCTTATAAAGGAAGTCCCAACAAGAACGCAAGATTTAAATTTAGCGCCATTCGAAGTGTCATTCTTTGAGATTTGAACAATTGTTATTGTTTGCTAGTAGAAGGTACGAGGTTAGTAAAAATGGAGCTACACGAATGAACAACGCATTCTCATTGTGAAATTGTTTTACCAAAATGGTGAAAGTTTTGCGGCTACAGTTCGCAAATTGCGATCAATTTGGGGCCACAATAATGTTCCAAAAGAGTCAACTGTAAAGAGATTAATGGATAAATTTGCCAAAACTGGGTCTGTTAGTGATGTAAAGACAACAACGCGCCTTCGACCAGGTCGGTCGACCGAAAATGTGGCAGCTGTACATGATGATGTCGCTCAAACTCCATCCACCTCAATTCGACACCGAGCTCAGAAAATTGGTGTCTCCAAATCCGCTATGGGGCGAATTTTGACGAAAGATTTGCATTTTCATGCATACAAAGTTCAATTGACTCAGGAACTGAAGCCAGCTGACCACGGACAGCGAAGGGAGTTCGTTAATTGGGTATAGGAGAGACAACATGAAAATGCTGATTTTGACGATAAAATCATCTTCAGTGACGAGGCTCATTTCCTTCTTGATGGCTTCGTCAATGAGCAGAATTGTCGTATGTGGGGTGAGGAAAATCCTCGAGTGATTCACGAGAAGCAAATGCATCCTCAAAGTGTCACTGTGTGGTGTGTATTTTGGGCTGGAGGAATCATTGGACCTTTTTTTATGAAAATGAGCCATGTCAAGCACAAACAGTCAATAGTGTTCGGTATCGTGAAATGATAATCAGTTTTTTCATGCCTAGAATTAAAGAAATGAATGTGGGGGGCATGTGGTTTCAACAAGACGGCGCCACATGTCATACAGCCAGAGAAACAATTCAATTGCTGCATCACTCATTTAAATCTTGCGTTCTTGTTGGACATTCTTCATATTTATAACTTCTTCATTTGGATTATCGATTCATTTCATGATTATTGATCATGAACCACAGATTGAACAGAATTTTAAAAATTCGACATTAGTTTCTAGCGAGTCTTCTAAAATTAGTCGCATCGAGGTTTGATAGGATCTCAAATACCTCATATTGTTTTTAATGAACTATTAAATGATGAAATTTTTGACAAAATACTGAAAAATTTCATTTTGCTAGATTCTGGTATTTGTAGAAACAAGCATTTACCTACTAGATTGATTTCGCCCTCTTGCAATACTTGTGGCCCGCTATGACCTGAACTATGTATCCACTTATTGGAAAATAAGTGGGCGTGCCAAAAGAACCTTCTTCTTATAGATAATATAACGACCTCTTCCACCTTTGGGGGCATGAATGAAAACCGCTAAATGGGCCAGCAAAGTACCCTGCTTGGGAAAAACGCTAATATTTCAAGTGTTAATGTATTAACCTCAAACTGCTGTTATAATACGGTATTTTTGCCAATATTTCGTGCGATTTATAATGAAATCTGTGGCCCGTCCACCTTGTTCTTGCACACGAAATAACGAACAGTTATTTCGGGAGGAGATCCCATATTTTGAAATGAGATTCAACGATTTGAAATTGCCATTTTTATAACTTTAATGAGACTTTTGATAGCAATCTATATAGCAGCAGAGAAGCGAATATATTTTTATAAATATTTCTAAGTATAGGCAGACGTTACTAACGCTAATGATTATGAATACGATGTTAAAAATGGACTGTTTTTGCTCATCGTCAGGCAATTTTGAATATGAAACAAAACAGAAATCGAATAATTCAATTCCCGGGAGTAGAAGAAGTAATAAATATGCCAAGTGTTCAGTTACGAGATTAACAGCAAACATAAAATCTTCCATTTTGAGCTAATTTAAACTATCATGTTGAAAACACCAACCTTTGATTTACCGGGTTCAAATTCAAGCCCGTAAGTTTCTGAATCACCCTATAAGAGATGGCCCATGGGCGATACCTCATGCATTAAACAACTTTTTTCACATTTCGCAGTGTATTATTCTTCATGAATTTATTTCGAAATGCATGATATAATGTTGCGCGCAAGTATGCATAAATTTACACCCACGGAAAAATCTTTCGAGACCAATTTATTCGCTTAATATCTGCAAAAATCTTGTTAAGGGCTTTTGTTTTTTAAAGCCCGGAAATTCAATCAGCCGAATAAACTTACATGGGTCTTCGCCCAAAGTCTTCCGAGGAATAGAGGAAATATTGAATTTTGCTGAATCGGCCACTTTGCATGTGCGGCACCCCAATGAATGTAGCAAAATATAGTCCATTTTCATTCAAAGAACTATGATTACTAAATTCTGAATTTTTACGAAATAAAACTGAGTTTAGCGTAATTGAAACAAACGCATTCAATATAGTCGCCGTTAACGTTACTTATGCGCCACCTTATATAAGAAAATGTATATTTATTGCCTAAAATGAAATGGTAATTTGGCAATATTCTGTTTATTTTAGTGATTTTTGATGTTGCGTTGAACCGTTCTCTATGACGGCAGTGTAAACATAGATTGATGTTTTGAAATTAGTAGATCAAGAGAATGGTTGAGTAGAAGAATTATGTTCCTATTGAAACATCTGATACGAAGAAGTGTATTTCTCACTGGCATGATTTAGATTACTTTGCTTTCGTATGATCCATAGTATAGTGGGCGATTGTTTCGCCATTGCTATATACAAGTGTTCGAAAGTGTTCTTATAAGCCAAATATCGAATTATCCTTATCCTTTTTAAAATAGCAATCTTTACACGGTGATTCCTTGTAAAGCATATTAACGTAGTGCTTTACTACATATACATTCATACTCATATATTCTACGTAAACCAGTATATGGATGTTTTATATTTTCATGCAAAATTTGAGCTTTTTAGCTCAAGCGGTGTGGCTTTTATCAATCATGTTTTTATACAAATACGCGAACGGTCATATTTAATCAGAATAGACTTCCATCTGTCTCAGATGAATAATTTTTCACTTCTGCATAGCTGATATAGTAGATATCACAATTTTCAATGGTATCTCTTAGATACTTCTGTAGCAAGTTGTACATGGTGATTTTTTAAGGCTTAAGTTTTTCAGGTTGGCAGCACTGGTCCAATGGCGTCCAAACGTCATCTGTCAAAGTGAAAAGTGTACAGTATACTCTGCCATTTCATCATGGAATGACGAATGAGCTACCACAACGTCTAATTTTTGGTGAAAGGGCCTTACAAAAGCTCAATGAAAATCCGCTGTTTTATCGAAAAATTGTGTTCAGCGATGAGGTTCATTTCTTGCTAAACGGATACGTAAATAAGCAAAACTGTCGCATCTGGAGTATTGAACAGCCACATGCCATACATGAATTACCGAAGCATCCCGAAAAAACGACAATCTGGTGTGGTTTATGGGCTGGTGGCATCATCAGGACGGTGCAACATGCCACACTGCTCGAGAAACAGTGGATATGTTGAGGGATGAATTTGGTGAGCAGCTTATCCCTCGATTTGGCACTGTGAGTTGGCACCCAAGATCTTGCGATTTAATGCCTCCTGATTATTTCTTGTGGGGTTATGCCAAGTCGTTAGTCTATGTGGACAAGCCGAACACTATTACAGGATAACATAACACACGTTATTCGTGGAATACAGGCCGAAATGCTCGAAAAAGTGACGAAAAATTGGTCCTTCCGAATGAAAATTTTGAGACGGAGCCGCGGACAACATTTACATGAAATTATCTTTAAAAATTAAATGGCAAAGACCAATTTATCGATTCCAATAAAAGATTTTAATATATGATGCAAATTTGAGTGTTTTGTTCGATTTTTAAAAAAACTACGGTTAAAAAATCACCCTTCATATATGAGCCGAGGACATCCGCCACTTCTGCTATATTTTATATATTCTTATTAATTGTGTTGCCATTGCTTTGTAAACCAATATGTAGTTTTACCACTCACATTAGCCGTTACTGACGTTATGAGTTAAGGCTGGTACTATGGTGGGTTTTCGCGGTGAAACTCCATGTAAAAACAATGTTTGTGGAACCTGAAGCTAAGTTTTTTTTTTACCAAACAGTGCTACGTTTTTTTTCGGGAGAAAAATTGTGATAAATGACAACATTAAGCTTTTTTCGTGGTTTCATGTTCATTAAGACATTTGTAAACGTGTGAAATGAAATAGTATCATGATAAAAAGGATACATTTTCGCAATTTTGAAAATATATTATCTACTAAGTATCAAAAATTTACCGATTTCGGTGCTGAAAACCAATACAAAAAAAGTTGGCGATGCCGCGAAATTTTTTTCACGAGCAAACGACATCTCGTAGGATTTATTTCTCGTGAAAAGAATATAGTGCCTTGCTTTAGTCTGAGATACCAGTTATTGTTTGCACCCCCCCATTTCTTTTAATGTCGATAAAATTTCTCCTCGAGTCTGTGTCCATCTCTGGCATCTGTGCATACTTTGGCATTTTTATTTTTCTTTCATTGCCATACGAGGACTTAATTACATTTTTAATATAAAAGAAAACTACGTTTAATCACTACCATCTCTCTTTCTCTCTCTCTCTCTCTCACTCTCTCACTCTCTTTGAGATAGCTATACCGTGCAGAAGGTTTCAGGCAAACTGCAAACTGTAATGAAAATCCGCCCAAAAAGCCAACCAGAGCAAAGAAAGATGTACAAATTTATGAAGTATTTAAGGATAAAATATAAAAAGTTAACAAATTATTATCGCACAATCCCATCTATAATGATGAACGATGGCGAAACAACAGTGAAATGAATAACAAACTGTGAAAATGCCAGGGGTGGAAGGGAAAGCAAAGGGGTGTTAATACCTTTACAATATCAAAATAATTAAAAGCAGAAGCGTTAAATTGTAAATTATTTGCTTAATGCATTTATTTTATTTGCTGTAAAACTGAAATACATCTTCGTAGATGTTCATTAAAATGGTAGAATATGGCTTTCCCTTTGAGTAGGTTAATTGCTTTTGTATGAACTCTTAATTATGCGTGGGCGACTAATGGCAGAATGTGAAAATGGAGACTAATTGAAAATGAACGGTGAGTGCTGAATTTATAAACGTTATGGCAACATTTACTGGCATTAACTAAAATGAATATGATAGCTGCATTTGCAAAATCTACCTTCCTTCCTTTGATGGCAATTAAAATCAATTTTTATGAAAGATATTGCCTTAATTGATAATTAATTCCGCATTTGTCTTGCGTTATTATGAAACTGCATTTTAGAATTGTATACACAAACGAAATATGGAATCGTGGACGTATCAGCTAAATACGTTCTACGTTCTGAACAAACAGCAATCAAAATACAAAAAAAAAAAAATATTAATCCGCGACAATGTTTAAGTGAGGAAAATTGTTAATTCCGTTTCTAATATTTCATTATAATCTTATGGGAATAATAACTATTGTACTTCAGAATCCGAATCAGAAATTTGCGGCTGAAAAGTCCGACAAAGCTAAATTTTTTAACTTTTTGCATGCAATGTGAGGAAAAAGAGTTGATTTCGAAAAAAGTTATTTGATATCGTGGAACGTATTTACACATCAACGTCAACTTTATTAATTCCTCTAAAACGTACAAAGTTGCTCTATTTATACTAAAATTACTTATTCTAGAAAATGCTACAATATTTCAGAGAGAACACATATTTACATAATGGGTGCAACAAAGACAAACATATTTACAGAATAGTGTTATATCATAGACTTAATCATATCATAGACTTAATTCTTAATTTATATCATAGACTTAATTCTAGAATGTTCTTATTTACATAACAGGTGAAAAGGAGATAACAATAAACTATATAATAGGAGTGAGAGGAACAAACATAACTTATTGTCGTAAACGTAATTCTAGAAAAGTCCCACCCACATATAAAGAGAGAAAGAGATTACATATATCATACTTGAATGTTCTAGGCACGGTTTTGATGATCTTTCTAGAGTATATACTTAGGCAAATTACACTCATATACTACAGGTATTTTGATTTTTGTCCTTTCATAGGTAACTTTATATATTCTTGATAGCATTAGAAATCTTGAGTTAGGAGTCTAAAGTTTTGCATCTAATTGCTTCATAATTAAAGGCGGGCTAAACTCGAAATTGAGTAATATTGTAGTAGAAAAAAGTTACCTATTTCTCGGTTTCAAATAAAGTTAAATAAAGCACACATAAAGCTATGATTTCGATGAAACTTTTAGTTCATTACAATACTTGGATCTTGACATTATGTACGAAATGCACTGACATTTAAATGACCTTCTCTGGATTGGTTGCAGCAGTAGATCCTTTTGAGGTAGTTTTCGATCAATTTTTCGCACATTTCAGGCGGTATCACTACGATAACGTAACGAATGTTGGTTCTCAAATGCTCCAACATTTGGGGACTATCCACGTAAACATGGTCTTTGACGTAGTCCCACAAAAAAAGTCTAACGGCGCCAAATCACATGATCTTGAACGCCTAAACGTGAAATTACACTTTCTGAAAACTTCTCATGCAACAAAGCCAACATCGATCGTGCTGTTGTTGTTGAAAAACATGCGGCCCGATGACACCTCCAGATAATAATGCGCACCAATCAATTACTTTTTCCAAACCCAAAGGCTTTTCTATAATCACTTCTGGGATCTCCGAGCCTAATATGGGACAATTTTGCTTGTTGACGTAACCATCAAGTAAGAACGGAGCTTCATCGCTGCAGAAAATTTTGTTCGGTGAAAGCCCACGTTTGAATCATTACTTTTGTAGTAAGTTTTAACTATTTTTATGCGTTCTTCGGTTGTTAAATGCCTTATTCGTAAATGGAAAACCTTTCACTAAATAAATAACACTTCAGATGACAGGTATTTAACAGCTGACAGACTTGCCAGACCAGCAGTTTTGAAAGCACCAAATAGATAACCCTATACTACAATTGCTTTAGGAGGTCTCAAAAAACTATATCTAATTGCTACAAGCGGAATGACAAACTCAACATATGATGACACAAAATACAGGTTGATCAAAAACGAATTTAAAAAGCACCAGGATTCAGACTAATACGCGAATTATTCATCCCTGACGATGGAACAAAAAAGCAAAAATTTCCAGCAGGATGTGTGATGCATGAATTCGCTTTTGTTAAAACCACTGGTATGAGGGCGGTCCCAAAACTAGCCGAATTGAGGTATAGATGGTGCCAGTAGTTTCAACAAAATTATTTTGGTGAAAAGTGGTAACCATATAAAACTTATGCTTTAAGTTACAAGGCGCCACGTTGTTAGGGATTTTTTGATTTGAGCCATTAAAAGTAAAAACAACAATTGTCGGGTTTAACGTGGCTCTCGCTTTGATAGCCTTACTCACATTAAAAGTAAAGGATTTCAGTGAAACATGTAAACATGGCAAAAATTATGTAATTCCTTATTCCCATTTGAAAGGTTTCAGTTCAACCAATATTAAAGCTGAACTAGATTCTATTCTGGGGGAGTCTGCTTCTTCGTTTACGATTGTAAAATATAGGGTAACGGAGTTTAAGCGAGGCCGTACGAGTAAGACGAACATCGTAGTGGTCGATCAATTGAGATGTCCACACCAGGCACCGTTAAGAAAATCCACATAATTGTGTTGGATGATCGCCGGCTAAAGGTGTGTGAGATAGCTGCATTCACAGGCATTTCAAAAAGTGTTATACATTGTATATTGTCCGGAGATTTGAAAATGAAAAAGCTGTGTGCAAGATGGGTGCCGCACTTGCTTTCATCAATAGGGCAAAAACGGCATCGTTAAGACGTTTCAGTAGAGTGTTTGGCGATGTTTCACCCCAATAAAGTCGAATTTTTGCATCGATTTTTAACCATGAATGAGACACAGGTCCACCACTTCACACCTAAGATAACACAGTCAAAGCAGTGGACTGGAGTGGGAGAATCGTGTCCAAAGGGCGCAAAGTAATGGTGTCTGTTTTTTGCGATGCGCATGGAATTATTTTTATTGATTCTCTTCGGAAAGAAAAAACCATCAACGGTGAATGTTATGTTAATTTATTGCAGCACATCTAAAATTATGGGAAAACGGCCGTATTTGGCGTAAAAGAAAGTGTTGTCTGACTAAGACTATGCTCTAATTCACACATCAACTACTGCAATGACCAAAAGTAATGAATTCGAATTGCTTCATCATGCACTTTATTTGCCAGATTTAGCTCACTCGGACTATTTTTTATTTCTAAACGTGAAAAAATGGCTCGGTAGTAAAATATTTGCCAACAATGAAGAAGTGGAGTCTGCGGTTGATGGACATTTTAAGTGGTTTGGCAGTTCTTACTATAAACAGGGTATAAAAGCTATTGAATATCGCTGGGAAAAGTGTACTAAGCTAAAAAAAAAAGTTATGTTGAGAAATGAAGAAAATTTTTTCCCAAGTTTTTAGTATCTTTGCTAGTTTGGAGACAGCCCTCGTACAGTGACAGAGAAGAATCACTTTCCAAATCATAAACAAGTTCATAAACAATTCAATACAAAAGATAGTGTTATATTACCGCAGAATAAATGCGTTTTGTGATGTGCACTATTTTAAATGGAACAGAATTTTCACTGGGGTTAAATCTCAGCAATGTGACATAACTTATTCCACTGCTATTTCGTTTGTGTGTGTGTGTGTGTGTGTATTTATCCTCAACGTCCTTAAGCAATAAAATAACTTTTGAACAAATAAAACACTTAACCCAATTTTAATGTTCCACCATATATTATCCACCAGTTTTGGGTCGCCTTGCAAATCGTTTTATTTAATTATACAAGAAGTTCATCTTTTGCTCTAACTGAAAACCAAGAAAGCAGCCATTATTATCCGTACACTTTCACCGGAATACAACCAACAGAGACCGAGCAAGAGTGCAAATAAAACACAACAAATTTAGTTAATGAGATTGCACTTTTGAGGGTTTTGCTGTTGTTATTGTGGTAATTTTTTCCAAGCGGTTCTAAAGATTCTGTTTTATTTACCTGTCGTTGTGCCATTTTGCTCTGATATATGTGTTTGTGTGTGTGTGTGCTTTTATATGTGTTTGTATTAAAAAAAATGGAATTTTTGATAGTATGGTGAGTAGAAACGGAATATGGGGGTCGTATCATAATTACATAAAATAAAATGGCAAATATTAAGTAGGTAATTTCTTAATATCTTTCAAAATTGATTTACTAGTCCCCCCTATGTACTTGAATCCTTTTTCATCACACAGGCTCTGGTTAACAAATATTTATCGTCCAGTCGTAAAGTCACATAAAGAGGTTCTCTGCAAGTTTTTGTTCATGGCCCATTTTAGCAGTTTCATTGCTCCTATTCCTTCAGATCGATTCTCTTAGTCTAAAGTTCCCCACTTTCACACAATATTTTCGGGTTTTTATAACCCATTCAAGTAATTCCTTCGTGTTGATGAAATTATATTGCCAATATACTTAAAATAATGAAAATTTTGAGCAAGTTGCTAAAATTTTTAAAAGTAAACCATAATTAGGTATATGTAATTTTCTAATGGACCATTTGAGATTAATACTGAATCTTTCCAATCGACTCAAAACGGAATCCTTATAGGGCCCTTTTTTGACTTTAGCTGCAAAATCGGGCAAATACTGTAATTGTGAAGCGACATTGATTGAATTTTGACCCAATTAGTCGATTGTTTCCAGATCATAAGAATAGATCCAAGTGTTATCTGCTGAAAAAATGCGAACAATCTATTCAATTAAGCTTCATCTTTAGCACAATATTCATTCGATTAGTCGGTCGTTTCCAGATCATAAGAAGAGATCCAAGTGTTATCTCCTGTAAACATGCGTATTATTAGGTAAGCAACTAAGTTCCCGCTGTTTGCCCATAGATGGCGCCAGATGTAAGTCCTATTTGATTCTGTCCTAACCTAAACATCATGAGCCAAGCTTAGGCATGTGGAAAATACGATATCTACACAATAGTCATTTTCTCTTGACGTCATATTCTTTTGGTTGTGTGAATATGTATGATTTTGTGTCAAATAATCGTCATATGCGGGAAGTATTGATTTTCTTCTTTCAATCCAAGAAAACGGCGGCTGAAGCTCATCGAGAGCTTCAAAACGTTTAGGGATATGTTGCATTAAGTTAAATAACGTGTCGAGATTGGTTCCGTCGCTTAAAAGTGATTTTAATGTTGATGACCGTTCGCGTGAAGGAAGACGAAAAACCTTCGAAGACACTGAATTGACGGCATTGCTTGATGGGTATCCGCGTTAAACGCTGGTAGAGCTTGCTTCAGTATTAGGATTTATCCGCCAAGCCATCTTCAAGCGATTGCATGCATTGGGAATGATTGAAAAGCAAGGAACATGCTTATGAATTGAAGGCAAGGTGCGTTAAGCGTCGTTTTTTCGCCTTTGAACAACTTCTTTAGCGACAAAAAAGGAAGGGGTTTCTCCATCGTATAGTAACGAGTAATGAAAAATGGATTCATTATCTGCGTAATTTTAATTCAAAACTGATCTTACTTTTGAGGCACAACAGCATATCTACCCACTAATGCATTTGATGATATCTTTAATGGTTCAGGGTTTGTGAAGAATAGATATATAAATGCTCCAAAAATATAGAAATATTTTTTTTTTGGCCCTCCGGAGAAATTGATGAAATACACCTGCCAATAGGCGTTCCTATGAAGTTGCGATTGCAATGAAAAATAAACAAACAGAGGGGTGAAACAACTAACAAAATACATCATCTTTGTTATTATATGTTGTACTCATAATTTTTTTTTTTTCTTTCTTTTTTTTTTTTTGTATTAAAAATTTAATCTAGTATAATCGAAAGTGCTTATGGTCTCTCTCTGATGCTGTCATTGCTCCCAGTAGGAGCGGGCCATCCATTTCCAAGTGTTTGACACGAGCAAAATTGATTTCTAACTAACTCTTTAGTTTCATAGTGTGGATTTATTGGTACGAGTATCTATTTTGCGGACAACTTTCTCATATGCGAATGAGATTATGAAAAGTTTTGCTCTACTTCAATTGAGAAATACACAGACTCACATTGCATACACATTCCCCCCATCCCATCATTCATTGCTCTACATGTAGTCAAGGAGATGGCCCCGGTGTCTTGACGTTATAAAAACCATCTTGATTTTCTTCAATAAAAATGCATGTACTGCCACGTTGAAATTCCGCCACCCACTAAGGAAACGAGATGTATAAACACTTACTGACCATAGATTCAACACATCTGAATGAGCTGCTTAACAGTCTACATCCAACATACCGACATACTGCCACTCTTATTAATATATAAATCTTTATAACACCAAAAACTGTTTGATTTCATTGGACGCCAAACACAAATGAAATAATATGGCATCCTAAATTCTAATTATAGTTATAGAAAACATGTGGTTTTACCTAGGAACACCTCAATCTCTGTTACGGTTTAGGTAATTACCATACAGTACTCGAGTAACTCTTGCTTTTTATACATTAACATTAACATCCTTGTTGTGACAGCTGCAAATGCCATAGCTAAAAAAACACAATAGCGGAAACCTAAAAATGTTGTTTGCATTGTTTTCCGACGAGGATAGATCCGAAAGTTTAAAGGAACTCTAAAATTCTACAAGCAGGTGAAATAATATCATAATATACCAGTTTTGCCATAAGACTAATGACCAGAAAACACATTTTTTGTTCATTAAAAGAAATATGTGGTAGCATTTGATTAAGACGGATTACTAAATAATATCAAAAAGCAGTATAGAAATTGCAGACAAGTTGACTGACTTATATATATCTTCTCTCACGACCTTTCCATTGGAGCAAAAGTGTGAAAGGTACCAGAAAGAGCATGACAAGGTTTTTATCACTGCTGTGGATTAAAGCGAAAAATGATAAAATAATGAAATTCTCAAAATTAGAGCTCAACAAAAAAGGCAAAATATATAACTTTTTGAAATCCTTCCTTTAGAAAAATCATTGATTTTTTTATACAGTCAACTTGTATGTGTGCTACCCTAAGGGGTCTAGCAATGAGGAAAAGAAAATTAAAATAGGTAATTTGTATGGGAGTTTCCACCAAGGACGTGATTACTAAGTTGATATTTTCAGGTTTTACTAACTTTTATGATGCATTATGATACAAACATTTAAGTAAGCACAGTCTATGAATTAGGGACTGTAGCGAAAAAATTAAATTTCCACAAATAGTTGGTATCAGAAGAACTGTGCTATGTCGTCCATTTCCATTATCTGTCTGTTTATCTTTAGCAAATAAATAATGTGTATAAAACGTGACTGAATTTAATTCAAGTAAATAAAAAATACGAACCTAATAATATGTATATTAAATCAGACATTAATACAGCGTGGTTAATAGGCCGTTCTTATTAAAATTTTACCAGGTGGAGAAAAATTTAAGGCACTGCAATCTGCTTGTTAGAAGTTATAGGGGAGAAACTGAATTAGGAATAATTGGTCAATTTTTATATGAGATGCCTGGCTAGCATCCGGCAAAATTTAGGGATATGCCAAGTTTTAAGTAGTTTCATGAAGATTTATGATAGTTAATGTTGTTGTCAACTAATCAGCCACATAAATAAGTAAACATGGCTCAATCGACTTAAAGAGTCATGAAACACTTTTGTTGAAATATTTGGTATTTTAAACACTTAATTTTGAGTGCTATATCTAGTCGTTTCGAACGATATATAGTTATATACATATTAGTATATAATACAAATACGATTTTCCACTGGATGAATTAGAGAAGTCGATATGTTACCTATAAAAATAAGCCATTTTTGACGTCCCCACCTATCTATGAGTTGGTACAGTTGATTCTGCAATCCATTGCGGTGGATATGTAAAATGCGGCCCGGTCGAATTTATGGAAACTGTCTTAGACGATCGAAATATATTTACGAAATTTTGTCAAAATGTCTACAATTGTGACCGAGTCCGTAGTCACAAGAAATCTTAGTCGAATATACAGATAGACATCGCTAAATCGAATCAAACAGTGATTATCAGTCGATCGATTTAAATTTTGTAAACCTATCACTCATATTTTTGTTACATTCAGCAGCACTAAACTAAACTGCTTCCATTAGACTATAACTTAAATTTTAAAAATCGTAGCTCAAATCCATTTTATATAATATGAATTTTCTTTACTATTTCTTTCTTAATAGTTTGAAGAAAAATTATAATGATCTGAAAAATAAACAAACAAAATCTCTTGCATCTCATGAAAGATACATCGGAGAACGTCTCATATTCAGTAAGCATTCTATGTTTAAAGTTTAAACTTTAAACTCATTCAACGGGACACATACAGTTTAACGACAATTACGCACGTCACAGTTTAAGAAGCATTTACAAGACTTGTCCATTAGTCGACTACTCAAAGTGTTCGACAGACACATCAAGATGACTGTCTTTAAAATGCTGATAGATGGCTATAAAACGGGTTGAACCGGCGATCGTGCGAACGATGGTTGCGTTTACTAGCCATCGTGCCACGGTCAGTCCAGGAAACTAAATAGGTTACAATGACGGCCCCAAAGCCAGCCGACTTGAGGTATAGATGATGCCCGTAGTTTGAAAAAAATTATTTGGGTGAAAAGTGGCAACCTTATAAAACATATGTTTTAAGTTACAAGGCGCCATGCTGTTTAGGATTTTTGATTTAAGCCATCAAAAGTAAACGATCTCAGTGAATTTGCAAACATGGACAAAATTGGTCACCGTTATGCAATTCACTATTTCCATTTGAAAGGTCTCACTCCAATCAATATTAAAGCCGAACTAGATTCTACTCTGAAGTAGTCTGTACCTTCGTTCATGACTGTAAAATGTTAGGTAGCAGAATTTAAGCGAGGCCGTACGAAATATCAAGACGAAATCCACAACAAGGTATAGGATGATCGTCAGCTGAAGGTGCGTATACATCGCATATTGATGGAAGATTTGCAAATGAGAAAGCTGTGCGCAAGATGGGTGCCGCACTTGCTTTCAATAAAGCAAAAACAGTATCGTTAAGATGTGTTAGTAGAGTGTTAGGCGATGCTTCATCGCAATAAAAGCAAATTTTTGCCTGGGACGGCTATAGTTTTAGGACCGCCTTCGTGCATCAAATGGTCGTAGTATTCGGTTGACGAACTAAAAATGGAAAACAGAAACCCACCATCATTTGTGACTTTGTTACGTTCATAGAATTCTCTACTTTGGTTTTTACAACTTAAGAGAAAACGGAATATTCCTAATTTTTTCCTCAAATTACCTCAGTAACCTCGTCGTAACTTTCGTTTACTTTCGTCTACCATAAGTAAACACAATAACTAATACTTGAGAAATTGCATGTCCTGCAAAGCGTTAAAGCATTTGCAGTTTTCATGCATTTGCATGCACAGCAAATGCATAACATCACAAACGGCAACAGCAAGCTGCGACCGACAATTATTCCCTTAAGGCTCAAGCGGATAAAATGGAGAGTGTGAACAACAAATTCAACTAAAGGTGACAAAGCACGTAAGGGAATCCCTTCGACACTCATCGCTTTCCAGCTCCATTCGAAACGAAACTGCCAGGCGGACTACAAGCTGTTCTTTTCAAAAGAATTCGTTGAGATTGGTTGAGATGCTTCTCATGCGAAAAACAAGCAGAAGTATGAAGAAACAAGAGATTTTCTTTGTTACAGTGTCTGTGTGGGCCTGAGGCATTCTTTCACCCCGCCCACACGTGGAAAGATTCGAATTGTTTACGAATACAGAATCCTAGAGAATGAATGCAAACAAACAAGCAAAAGGATAGCACAATATTTAACGCTTAAGAAAGCTTTTTAACAAATTGAAATTAAATTAAACGACCGAGAGAAAGCAGAAATGAAAACCCAGCAGGTCTATCTTTAGAAAAATGTATCCTCAGTTGGTTTTATTTGCAAGAAACAAAAATCCTCCTTAAGTTTGACTTATTTTTCTGTGTCCTTTCTACTTATACAGGTTATTCGTATTTGTGCCGGACTGTAATATATTTTTCTTCGCTGGAGACATATTTGGAAATTACTTTGTGTGAGAGGGGAAAGAATCCCTCAATGAATCACGAGATTTAAATTTATTGTAAAGATAAGTAAATAATAACGCAATTAGTAAAGAAGTGCAAAATTTCATGAATATACGAGTATGTTATATTAATGTGTTAGTTTTTACAAAAAGTGCTGCGTATGATTTGTTGGTTTGCCTTTCACATTCCCAATGTAAATGCCTGATCGGCTTTACCATTAGCTTGAAACGAAGTTATTTACAATATTGCCAAATTGTAAGCTCTACATTCGTTTTCAACATTAGATAATTTTTACGACAAACAGATATTTCAAGCATAGATCCACTATGAAATTCATTGGTAGGTAAGTTAAGAAAATGGCAGAAATTATGGAAGGTAAGGAGGAGAATTTAAACAAGATAACAGCCCAATAGTACGGATGCAGATAATAGTAGGGGTATAATTTTATATGGCTTTACTACTTGTATATGCTGATGATACAGAGATAGATAATTAACACAAAATTACGAAATGTTACTGCAGCCCACTCAAGCATGAAGAAGGAATCAGCAAAAATATGTCCGGTGATAAACGAGTAGAAGTTAAAGTTATTTGTGTCGATTAAAAAAGAGTCTACTCGTTTGGGATGCTGTGTGAGCAGTAACAACGATAACTTTGGAGCGTTGGATGAATTCATTTGTTGCTGTTAGCTTAGAAATTAAGAAAATAACATTGTTTCCGAACGGATGCTGCTATGGGCTAAGCAAACGATTTAATGAAGGAGACCCTCACCCGACGAACAAGAATACAACTACACCAGATATTTGCTATGAAAGCGCAAACGCGGATGTCGCGTCTGCTGGCCTGCACCAGACAGACTTTATTGAGTGTTTCGATCCCACAATCTTGCTTAGCCTAGGAATGACACCGCATGACACCGGAAAGACTATTATATGCTTCTTGCGTAGTATCGTTAGTTTCCATCTATCCTAACCTACCAATCCTGTAAAGACGGGGATATTAAAACAGGCCTCACCCTAGCTAGCCCTTATCCCACTAACATACGAGTACATAGTTTGATATCTAAAAGCCGTAACAAACAACCTGCCTTTGCTGTAGAATGCTCCAAAAACTATCAACCCCTATTCCTAGATAATTCTACTTTACTTGGGCCTCCAAGAGAGCGATGGTATATTGTAATATACCCTGTGCGGTTTAGCAAAACGTAGAAGATACCTTCATCGTGAAGATCATGTAAAACGAAGTGTGCTCTTTTCGTAGTATACTGAGGCCAGCATTAATGCTCTACATCGATATTGATATATATCAAACACTAAATGAGATCATGTTGAATGTTTGAAAAAATCTATATTTTTCTGTTGTGGTAGGCCGTCTATCTGTATGGCTGGCATGTACAAGAGCAGTCCCAAAACTAGCCGACCTAACAAAGAAGACACAAACAAATTGGGAAAATGTGTCTTTATTTTTCAGCATAATCCCCCTTTTGCTTGACACATTTTCCTAGTGATATTCAAAGCTCCTATATCCTGTTTATGGTAAGAACTGTAAGAACTTCTTAAAAATAGCCAACAACCGCAGACGCCATCTCTTTATTGTTGGCAAATCTTTCACCACCGAGCCATTTCTTCAAGTTCGGAAATAGAAAGTAGTCCGAGTGAGCTAAATCTGACGAATATGATGCGTCGTGAACAATTCGAACTTTAATTCATTAATTTTGGGTCATTGCAATATTTGATGTTTGAACCAAGACAATGGTGAAACAACAGTTTCTTTTTCGGGAAATGCGGCCTTTTCCATAATTTCATCACCTAAACGCTGCAATAAATTATCATAACATCAGACGTTTTCCTTTCTGAAGATAATCAGTAAAAATAATCCCATGCGTATCCCAAAAAACAGACACAATGACTTTGCCCGCAGATATAGATGGAACCATCTTCGCCTTCTTTGAACATGACTCTCCCATTCCAGTCCACTGCTTTTACTGTTCCTTTGTCTCATGTGTGAAGTGTCTCATCCATTATTATAAATCGATGCGAAAATTTGTCTTTATTGCAGTGAAGTAAACACCCTACTGAAATATCTTAACGACGCTGTTTTTGCTCTATTGAAAGTAAACGCGGCACCCATCTTGCACACAACTTTCTCATCTTCAACTCTTCGGTCAATATACGATGTATAACACTTTTTGAAATGTCTGCGAATTCAGCTATCTCACCTATACCATCATCCTATACCATTTTGTGGATTTTCTTAACCGTATCTGGCGTTAACACCTTGATTGGTCGACCACTACGGTGTTTTTCTTGGCAGCTCGTGCGGTCTTTCTTAAACTCGCTATCCAATATTTTACAGTCGTAAACGAAGGACATTACGGTGGCCAATTTTTTCATGTTTACAATTTCACTGAGATCGTTCACTTTTGATGGCTCAAATAAAAATACTAAACTACGTGGCGCATTGAAACTTACAATGTATGTTTTAAAAGGTTGCCAATTTTCAGCATAATATTTTTTTTCAAACTACTTGCACCGTCTATCTACACGTCATGTCGGCTAGTTTTGGGGCCGTCCTTGTAATTACCGTAAACTTTTATCAAACTTCTTCAAAAATTGGCAAAGTAGTCGACTATTGGGCTATTAAACTACTAAAATTGACTGAGCTGTATTGACCCAAATCTTCTGGTGTCTGCCATACAAATTGAACAATTTTCCGAACTTCGATTTGTTCCCTGCATCTCCTCCTATATATGCTGCAGTAATTTAAATACAAATTTTAAATCCTATGCAAATGACTGATTCAATCCATGTATCTTTACATATTTTTATTGTTTCGAGCAGTTGTACCGTATTCAGGCAAATTTTAAACACTTCGTACGTCTGATATACATACTAGATTCTTAGAATGAATGGACAGCACTGCCACATCCCTTCTGATACCTCCCATACAAATTAAGAGACTTATTGCAATTTACTTCCTTCGCAGTAATCCTTAATTAGTATAGTGCAGTTAACTACATTTTTATCAAGTATTATCTATCATAACAATTGGTAAAATTAGGAAAAATCGACCACTCTAGAACCTTCAAATTACCTAATTTTATTCAGGTATTTCTAGATTCATATTTGTCATTCAATAGCACTAAATTCACTAATATAATTTAGCAAGCGTTATATATTTAATAAACTTAGTTCTGCGAAAACGGTAGAAAATAGGCTGCAATGCCACGCCTCGTTAGATACCATATAAACAAATTGTCCACTGATTAGTGGTTCCTCTATAATTCCTAAACGGCGTACTTTGGTTTATTATGATTTAATTCAGAATATGTTTGGATACGAACGTAACGATTTACCACGCCCGTTTTGACAACTCCCACATTTTATACCCAGCGCAAAAGACTTTGAGCAGAATATCTGTACTGGTTTTAAGCCTTTATTACCAAATATATGAGGCTTGTTCAAATACAAATTAACCAAATTTGACGAGAACCTCTTTTAATGTTGAATAGTTGAAAATATTTCTCCCAACTCTTTAGCTTTTTAAGCTTTCCATAAATTACTCCTTAGGTTAACACACACTTATTTTATAGTATTTACATTTGGGTTTATTCCTGCACGTTTAAATATATGCAAAATTTCATACCCACATTTCTTATTTCCAACAGGAAATAATTTCTAAATCATCTCTACAGGGTTTATATCCCCATTATCACTTGAAAAAATAATGAATTGTAAAAGCAGTAATTAACAAAATTGTTTTATAACCGCACAACGGACACTTACTTAGTACGTTCTCTCCTCCCCCTCATCTAGTGGCGGTTATAACCACAATTCGAGCCCTTTTGCAGGATTTCCTCCACTTGTTTGTTTAAGAACTTCCACTTCAAAAAACTTGTAGACAAAATGCAACAAAAATACTTTATTAATGAGCCAAACAAAAGTGGGAGGACGACAGACACTGTGGACAGGATAATGGTACGGCCGTTACTGTAGCTGACAGCGATGTCCTGCGGTGCAATGATCTCACCAAGTGAAGGACAATAAATAAAAATGTAGCAGAAAAATAAAATTAATTTTTAATTCATTTCAATATTTATTTGCAGGAAAAATATCCACGATTTATTGTTATGCCAACCAAACAATGGATTTAAATAACGTTCTCTGTTGTTTTAAAATAGCATTTTATCATTTTGCCCGGAATGAAGAAAACAAACCAAACCAATCGCATAAGTAATTTGTTATTGTTCTGAAATATTTAATGTCGTCCTTTTTAAGTTTTTGTTTATCTCAAAATGGTTTCGTTTGCATCCTTGTGGAAATCACCCAAAAACAAATGTAGTTCTGCCAAAAAAAAAAAAATTCGAATTTGTGTACATTTCCGGTATCAGTGTCACCGTTTATGTCGTCCGATCCGTAGTTTGAGAGTTTGCCAGTAGATTTGTGTATATAGAGCGAGCCATGTAATTCACTTAGAATAACTTCATATAAAAAATATACTCGCGCACAAAGCCATCGCATAAATTTATATTGCAATTTGAGGAGCATACAGTCACACAGGCACATATACCAACATAAATATGTATATCCTTTTCTTCATCTATGCTCCACATATTTGTACGCCAAATTGGCAAAAAAAGCTGGATGTTTGGTCAAAAATAAATATAAACTCTATGCATTTTGGAGTGCTGAGGATGGGCACGGATGTTATTTTACAAAATACGTCTCTACAGCACTATGGTACTCATTTAGTCTAGATAAGATGCGTTTAATAATTCGGAGTGAGCTGTTTCTTTGCCAAATAAAAGTTGTAGATGAGCCCTTATCGCTCTATGTTACCGCGGAGAGATTTTTACAGAAAACAAAGCTATTAGCGTACTGTAAAAACGAATGGAGCGTTATGAGAGCCATTATTTAAGCATATGCCCACGGAATATAAAGACAGTTTATGACGAAATTGTTTGTGAAAGGCTCCGTTTCATTATTCATTCTTCGATCTTTTCATAATAATTTTACTTAAGATCAGATATTCAAACTGCGGCAATTCTAGAGATGACCTCAGAAAAACAAATCGATATGTATCATATTTTCGTCGATTATAAATCTGCCTTCGACAGTCCGATACGGCAAAAGCTATATGAGGTCCATGCCCGAGTTTGGAATCCCGGCAAGGGTTATACGTTTTTCTAGAATGAGGCTGACTGACACGAAGTCATCAGATAGGCTGAAATCTTAGTCAGCCTTTAAACAGGGTGACAGCCTATCGTGCAACCTCTTCAGTATACGACCATCCAATATAATTTTGTGGATTTTCCTAACCGTGCCTTGGCAGCTTATACGGTCTCGTTTAAACTCTGCTACCCTATATTTGACAACCATAAATGAAGCTCTACCTCGGCTGTAATTGGTTGGACTGAAACCTTTCAAATGTAAATATTGAATTACATAACGGTGACCAATTTTTTCCATGTTTACAAATTCACTAAGATCATTTACTTTTGATGGCTCAAATAAAAGTACTAAACTAAGCGGCACCTTGAAACTTAAAACATATGTTTTACGAGGTTGCCCCATTTTTCAACAAAATATTTTTTTTTTTCAAACTACTGGCAACATCAATAGTTTTCAAACCGCACTCGCGTATACCTTCAATGCTTCGGGTATACAAATGTAACCTTCACCCTGAATTCAATTGATTCTAAAGTTTTGGCATTAAGCAAAGAAATCTGCGTTCTCGTTTCGTTTTACAAAACGAACGCATTTGTTTTTTGTATGCTTGGCGTGTTTATTTGCCCATGCTTGACTAGTGAAGCTGAGAATACAGAACAAAAAACAATATCAAAATTCATATTTACACATCAGTATTTATAGGATATGCAACAAATAGTGAACAAACATATCAACACACAGTTAAAAATATTTAAAGTTTTTGGTACAATAAAAGAAGTGCAATTTTCATGATTAAAGTGATGCTATCCGGAAATAATTTTGAGGGCTAAAAGGTATCCTTAAAATGAAGCGATATTCTCCGCCATGGGATGGGCATATTAAGTTTGTCACTCTATTCGATATAACTGGAAATATTCATAAGCATACATTACGCCTTCGACTGTGTGTGCTAAATGCACAGTCCATTGAGCTAGAAGACTGACGTAAACATTTTGAATATGTGATAGGAAGTCCAAGTTTCAAATCGAATAAGTTGGAGAAAACTCATCAATATAAGAACAAGAAAAATTTGTATTTTTCACGAAGTTTTCAAAAATATTACAATTATACACATATCGTGAAAGTACTGGAAAGAAACATCCCAACTATAATAATATAATATTTTAAGGAACCGTCATATTTGCACTAGAAAAACAGACCAAGTCGATTTATAACCTGTGAGAAGAGAATATCACTGGCACAATTGTGATGAATACGACATGATTTTGCTAAATCGGTCCAGTAAAAAAAAAAAATTGTCCGTACAGGCACTGAAACTGGAAATTTCAGTGTTGTTTTTACGATTTCCCCAATTTTCTCGTTTCATCGAACAATTACTAAAATCAATATACAGTGGACTTGCTGTAGATGGGAAAGGATCATCCCAATTTATATACTTTTTAAAAGATTGCTCTAATTGTGGCTGTGGTTGATGAAAAATTTAAAAACCGGGGAAAGTTCTATCACGTATGATAATAGGGCGCTTTTGACACAGATAATAATTGCGTTCATCGTTCAAGGTATTATGGGCGACACACCAGTTCATTGCATGGTAAGTATATATTCGTTACATGGCTAAAACCTCCTCTTTAAAAGGCGAGCGAGCTGGTATCTATGAATTTCCACCAATTTTAATTAATGAATTGGTAATTGAAAATTTATAAAAATATAGAAATAAATTTTTTGCAGAATATATCATAGACTACCCCATAGCCCGATGGGGTACTGGTACAAATTGATTCAGGGGGAAAAAACTTGATCTCACAAAGACTAACGGCCTCTATCTCGAATGACAGGTTTCCTTCGTAATATAAACAAAAGAAAACTGATTTACGACCACTCGAACAATAACGTAAGCATTTTCCTGCAAAATTGCATTTCATTATTACGGACGCGATATCACCTCTGCGAACTCAAACGCTAAAATCACATACGATCTTGTTGTCGATTAAAGACAAAAAAAGCGTACTAATACGAGGTGTGTTAAAAAAATAAGGTGACGTACATTCGACTTTCGATTATTATTTTATTTTTTTCTTTATGTTGGTACACTCGTCTCGAAGACAGTCGTATTTTGACGGTTTTATCCATATAGCATGTTTAGTTTGTTTG
Source organism: Philornis downsi (assembly GCA_019455685.1). Lineage (NCBI taxonomy): Eukaryota > Metazoa > Arthropoda > Insecta > Diptera > Muscidae > Philornis > Philornis downsi. The sequence continues at coordinate 72,162 of JAHXMU010026629.1, forward strand.
TGAGAGGCATAAATAAGACATGAGTTTTGCGTATTCGGCGATATTCTGCTTTCGAAAAAAATGTATCAAAGAAGTTGCATCAAATTTGGTGTAAGAAATGGAATTAAGTGACCAAAAACACTTGAAATGTTGACAGTGGCATACGATAAAAGTACTCTGAGTCAAAAAAATGTTTACAAGTGCTACAAGCTTTTCACAGAAGGTCGAGAAGATGTGAATGATGACGCTCGCTCTGGACGCCCCAGCACATCAACAACCGATGTAAATGTTGAGAAAATGAGGAAAATTGTTATGGAGAATCGTCGAATCACAATTAGAGAAGTTGCTGAGGATGTCGGCATATGGTTGGCGCATGCCATGCAATCTTTTTGGAAATTTTGGGAATGAAACGTGTGGTAGCGAAGTTCGTTCCAAAATTGCTGAATTTTTACCAAAAACAACGTCGCATCGCTCAGGAATTGTTGAATGACGTCAACGATGGTTCAGATTTGCTTGAAAGGGTCATAATTGGTGACGAATCATGTGCATATGGTTATTACATCGAAACCCAAGCCCAATCGTTCCGATGGAAGAGTCCAGGAGAGCCAAGACCAAAAAAAGCACGCCAAGTTCAATCAAATGTCAAGGTTTTGCTCACTGTTTTCTTCGATTACCATGGCGTAGTGCATCAGGAATTCTTACCACAAGGCCGTACGGTAAATAAGGAATATTACTTTGAAGTTATGTGCCGTTTGCGTGAAGCAATACGAAAAAAACGGTTTTTTTCTATGGGTTTTGCATTATGATAATGCACCTGCTCACTTATCTTTGCTTGTGAGAGATTATTTGGCCAAAAACAACACCGTTATCATGCCTCCGCCACCGTATTCACCAGATTTGGCCCCCTGCGACTTTTGCGACGATTGAAGAGATAAAAACCGAATCGCTCAGAGAGCTCAAGGACATACCAAAAAGTTGGAAAAAACGCAAGCACAAGTGTATTATACCTGAAGGTGACTACTTTGTAGGAGATAAAATAGAAATTGATGAATAAATAAATATTTTTTGAGAAAAATGAAAATTCACCTTTTTTTTTTGAACACACCTCGTATATTGAAAGTAAAAGTAAATTAAGGATGTAAAGAAAATAGTAACCATAAAATGTCACGGTTATAATTAGTTAGCTAATATTTTCTCTTAATGTTAATTAATGTAAATATTTCATTTTAGCTTAAACAAAGTCAATAATGCAGCTACAGACTTTGGTGGAACATATGGCGATTTTTTGTTTACATTTTTTTTCTGGTGTGGCAATGATGCCTGTACAAACAGCTGTTTATTATTATTAGTTTCCTTCCTCTCTTATTTTTTAATGTTCTCTCCTCAATTTGCAGCTGATTAAGTAGAATTGTGTTTACTTCCGAACAATTTAGTATGATTTTTTGCTACATTTAGGAGAAATGGCAAGAGAAGTGCAAAATTTTCGATTCGTCAAACAAAAGTTTTCGAAATAGAGAAACCTAATTTGAGCCGAATTTAAGTGACTTGCTTCCGTTTTCTTCCAAGATAGATTTTTTGGAAATGAGACGTCTGTCACGATTTTTCTAAAATTTTTACAATTTATAACGTCTATAAACAACTGACCTAATTCTGAGCATGGTTATTGAAAATTAGTAAAATTACAAATTTAATTCTTAAAAATAAGGTGAGTGGACATGTTATGTTTGACAATGCACATCTTTGGCACGCCAACATCTTAAACGGTGAGTGAGGACATAATCCACGACCCTGTGGATCACAAGTTATAAAATTGATCAAAATTATATTTTTTCAACATTTTCTTAAAATTTCGTTATGAAATAAAATTGATAGATTCGTGAAATTGATGTGAAATGAAATTGATAGATTCGGGAAAGAGCTTTCTTAGTTTTAATACTAATTGTGGGTGTGGTTAATATTGGACGTGGAAATTAACTAGATTTGGCATTGAGCTATTTTAATTTTAACACCACTACTTCAACAGTGGGCGTAGTTATTGAAAAATAATATAAATGTGTCAGTGCGTATTTCATTGAAAAATGAGCTATGGCGTTATATCATGCCTATGAAGAAGACATCTTTGACACGCCAACTCATATTTCAACCAAGTTTTATATCATCCGTGTACGAGGGAAAAACTTTTGGCCCTTTTTAATGCAGCGTTACCTTCGAAGTTTCCTTCTTCTTTGTGAGAAACTTAACTCCAAAGATGCTGTTCTGGCCGTAAAATAAGTGGTTGTTTAAAGCTCTTTCCCTTAAAGTCGTGGAAGAAGAGCTATGGAAGAACTATTAGAATATTTTATGAATTATGCATTTTATGTACAAATGGATTGTGTTTGAGACTGTTGCGTGCAAGATTCGATGTGTTTAAAAATATATTCGTATAAATTATTTGATCGTGATATAGTAAAACTCTTTTTTTGAAGTAGTAAAAATGTACTTTTATAATTTATTTATTAAAAGCATATCCGCGGGGACACACTATCATACTTTTGATAGTATTATATTCATTTTAAATTCGGCAAATAGAAAATTTTCCTCAGTGTTTTTATGCAAACTATAAACAGCGGCGTTGGCAGCAATTGCTTACAATAAAAGTGCACAATGTATTTTTAATTTCCGCTTATAAAAAATGAATTGTGGTATAATTTTTTTCATAAAAAAATGAAGTACTTTTACTTCTTTGTTTGTTTAAATAGTATATATGTGAATTTAATTGCATATGTACATGAAATTATTTCACAATTGTGTGTGCGTGTGCACGTCCTCTATTGTTTATTTACGTGTTGGATGTCCGTGTACGGCACAATAAATACCCTATAAATATTTGGTGAAATCTCGTATATCAAGCAAACAGATTTTGCTGCAATAACTTTCTTTTCTCCTTTGAAAGAAACTTTATCGAAATTATAATCTTTCAATAGTTTTAATAAATATTAAAGAAATTGCCTTTTTTATGACAAACGAAATTAATTGTCATTGCCATAATAATGTGTGTTCAAAAAATTTGGTGAATTTTCAAATTTCGCGGGCTACGTACATTCGACTTTCGATTATTATTTTTTTTATGTTGGTACACTCGTCTCGAAGACATGTTGACGTTTTTATCCATATAGCAGGTGTCTAATGGTATAGGCAATAATCATAAGTTTGTTTACACTAGATTTAATATATTTGTTATTAAAAAAAAAAAAACAACAACAAAATGAAATTCAACATTTTTTGAATATTATGTAAAGGTATATTTCCGTTGCAAATTTAATTTAAATGAATTCAATCTAGTCTTCTTCTAAATTGTATGTACTATTTATTGTGAGTTTTTCGCTTTAATTCCAATTGCTAACATAACTCTCCTAATGTTACTATTGTGAACTGCAAAACTAATTTCGAAGAAAATGTTAAACATAAAAAGAAGAAAGCCGATGTTATGTTTTAAGTGCAACGGATATAAAGATTTACTTATAATTTACAATCCTAACGGTGAGCTACACCCAATTAAACTTAATTTCAATTCCCACTAATTCGAGTTGTTTTTTTTTTATCTCCAATTACTCGCGGAGCGACAAATTTTCCTACCTTCAATCTTTATGTGCGGGAGTGGAAAAATCACTCCACAATAACGCTCATCAGAAATCGTCTGAAACTGTCACAAAAAGCTGTCCAATTTCTCGCTGAGCAACAAACTTTCCTACCTTCAATCTTTGTGCGCTGGAGTGACAAAATCACTCCACAATAACGCTCATCAGAAATCGTCTGAAGCTGTCACCAAAAGCTTGTCCTCACAACGTCTCCTCATCCGCATCGTCAATCAAGGTCGCTTCAACGCCGAGCTGAACATTGCAGATATTCACGTCGCCTCCGTAAACCTACATGCAGTTCACGCTAAGCTAGAATTTACAACTCTCCAAAGGCATAGCTGCAGCGCTCTCAGAAGACACTTTCCCTCCTACCGGCATCCCGTGTACAGCATGTTTTCGTTAGTTTCTGAGAGGCATAAATAATACAACAGTTTTGCGTGTTCGGCGATTCGGTTTCTATCTCCTGAATCGTCGCAAAACGCCGTCCTTTCATGGGTCTCTTTATTCTTGGGAACAGGAAAAAGTCACTAACAAACTAATCATGCTATAGCGATAAAACCGTCAACATATATTCGAGTCGAGTGTACCAACATAAAAAAAATAATAATCGAAAATCGAATGTACGTAGCCCACGACATTTGAAAATTCACCTTATTTTTTGAACACACACCGTATATTATGCGGATGAGATACAATATGTAAACATATTTTCTGACTTCATAAAACAACAGAATTATTGAAAGTCCATTATTTTAAACATTAATTATGAACCGCTAAAAGACATTTCTGAATTAACAACCTTTTTAACAAACCAACGAACAGCAACTGAAATCCATACTTTAATAAGTAATAATATTCACTTCCAATACACATTTTGGAGACATATTCTAGTTATCACCTAGGCGAAGGTCCGTCCATATCATCTAACTTTTGTTTCAAATGGTTATTTGGCCAAGTTATCTATTTTTCGTCCCTAGGATTTGCTTTCACATTACTTTGGGTGCCCGCCCTGGCCTCCGCAGCATTTAATAAAGTAAGAAACTCCCTCAATGCGAATATGATTCTTGCCGCAATATAATTTTTCCCTCCGTAACACAACTTAGTGCATCTTTTCGTAACACAACTTAGTGCCTCTTTATTTTGTTCGTAGGGTACCCGTTTTCAATTAATGTTTTATTACTGTTTGTACATTTAAATATTGTTTAATGTTTATGAATAAATCATTATTTTAGCCAAAAGGACTTAGTGGTTTACAGAATTAAATGTTGGTTTGGTTTAATTTAATATTCCCTGTCATTTATTTAGTTTAGTTAAGCGCCAGATAAACTATTGTAGTGAAATTATGGGGATTTCCACAGAATAGTGTGCCAAAATTGTTGCTTTTCCTGAACGCTGTGACTTTTATAAGTGTAAATAACATTCCCTTCTATGCCATGAATGAGATATGGGAGAGCTTCTTACATTCAGTGAGCCTACATACATTCTATTTCTAAACTCACTCAATGGTAACTACAGTTTAACGGCGATTCTGTACCTCATTTAAGAAACATTTATTAGACTTGTCGATCAATCGACTACTCGAAGTGTTCGTCAGACAGATCAAATAATAATGTAACAGGTGGTTGTATGCGCAATTGAACCCGTGATTATTTGAACGATAGTCGCATTTTCTATCCATCGACCCATACATAATCTTATACAGCTACTATCTTTGTACCAGAAAGTTGCGGATAACTTCCTAGACTATATTATGAGGTAAGTCAATAACTTCATTACCAGAAGGAGCTTTTAGTGAAATATCAAAATACTATTTGGCTAGCAGCGTCTTTCAGTTGTTCACTCTAAATTTTTAAAGCGAAAACTTGATGTGCTTTCATTTCCAAATTTTAGTATTCGGAATTTAGAATATTTGCCAAATAAACGTGCAGTGGTTAAACATCAGCACATGTAAGGTTTAGTACTGATTGGAATCAAAGGCGGGTTAAATAATGTTCCCAGTATAGTCCGTAGTGTCTTTGACTATATATATTTGGATGAGTGAATTTAAACATAACTGTACATCTATAATGCATTTCGTCAGGCAGGTACATTTGAGGCTAAATAAGAACAAAACAAGTTTGTACATAATTTTTCAAAGCTATATCTTTCTTGGTTTTTTTTTCGTTCTGAATGTTAACAGAAATATGTGGCCAGACGCCGGAAGTTCAGGCGAGATGCATCTTATATAAATTCCAAGAAAAGGGCACTAAAAATACAGGCTACCGCAGTAAAAGTGCCCAGAGTCGATACATTATGTATAAAACCCCTCAACAAGAGAACTAGCAGTCCGTTCATCATCCTCTATGCTACAGCTGTTGGTATCATAAGAACAGAAATTGGACCGGTGGAAAAAAAACTGAGCCATGCAAGGCGTTTCCCATATTTTCCCCCATTTTTCCTTACTCCTTTTTCTTCCAAACAATCTTTATATCCTCCACAATAGGGAGGTGGAGATACATAAAATATATATTCTTGGTCGTCATAAAAATCTATATTAATCTATGATCTCCATTCGTCTGTCTCAATGACTGTTGAAAAAGCGGTAGATTATGAACAGCTTGAGGTGAGAAGCTACAATTTTAGAAAAAAAAATATATCATGGTCCCAAGCGGATGAAGTTCAAAATGGAGTTAAACCTAATCAATAGGAAACAATTGCCGTCACAAGGACTGAATCTATTTCTTGAATCTTTTTTCTGATTTTTTACCATTACCCTAGAATGATGGTATAACATTTTTGACGTTCCGTTTGTAACAAATGCAAATATTCATCTGAGTCTCGTCAGTTTAAATATGTATACGTTGGTCCACAAGTCAGATATAAGCAGCTTGCCTGAACTTGATAATGAAAAAAAAAAGATTTATCTAAAGAAGATAAGACCAGCTAAAAAAAAATTAAAAAAAACGATAACTTTCTTTTCAAAAAAATGTATGTAGAATGAATTGAATTGAATTGCGGAGAAATATCGACAAAACACTCCATTGAAACATCTTTACGACGCTGCTTTTGCTCTATTAAAAACAAGCGTAGCACCCACTTTGCGCACATCTTTCTCACCTTCAAATCTACGGTCAATATACGATTTATACTACTCTTTGAAATGGTCATCCAATACCATTTTGTGAATTTTCTTATCCGTGCCTGGTGTGGACACCTCAATTGGTCGACCACTGCGGTGTTCGTCTTGGCAGCTCGTACTGCCTCGCTTAAACTCTGCTACCCAGTATTATACAGTGGTAAACGAAGGAGCAGACTACTACAGAATAGAATCTAGCTCGGCTTTAATATTGGTTGGTCTGAGACCTTTCAAATGGAAATATTAAATTACATAACGGTGACCAATTTTTTTGTTTACTTTTGATGGCTCAAACAAAAATACTAACCAACGCCTTTAAACTTAAAACGTATGTCTTTTCATTGTTAGTCGTCCTTGCTAACCATTGCACACCAATGTAGCCTCCATATACAGCTTTTAAAATACAGGGTATCTTAGGGTTCATTATTTTTGACATTTTTGCTATCATTTCCTAATATCTGGGCATTTTAAAAAAACTCATACGGGAATGTTATTTGTGCTTTTTGTACTTGCTGGAAACCGAGCTTATATCTTCCATTGTTGGATCAGTTACTCTTGCGCCTAAAAGTATTAATCACAGTTCAGTTTTACTGTCCTTACTGGTTCTGACACCAGTTTAAAATATCTACAATACTGCAATATCAACTTTATTTTTGTGTTTTATGTGTGCACTTTTATTTTGGTAAAGTTCATTGCTTTTGTGCAATTGCCTGGAAAAAAAGTTGCAAATTTTGCCAAGTTTAAATTGTTTTATTTACCGAAAAAATGCAGCATATAGGACGTGATATGTATGTGATCGTAGTTGTTCTCGACAATTTCCCAAATACCCTCAAGTCTTGTTGTAAATTCTATTAAAACATACTCAATTATTTGCCAACATGTAAACTCATGTTTTGTCACCAAAGGAGCAAAAACACTATATCCGTTTCCACAATTTGTACATACATAGACGTGGAAACATGCCCATGCACACACTCATATGTACATACGAGTATGCAGACTGGAGTGCTCCACAAAATTTTCACAAATTTTATTCCTGTTCTCATATTTCTTCAACGGTGAGTGGTGGTCTACACAAAAGCTTTGCAAGAAAGAGCAACGTTAAATTTGCTGACCACTTTTTGTTAACGGTCATTTGGTTGATGGTATCCTGCAGGGTGTGAACCGTTAAAAAGGGGTTCCTGGAGGTAACTTCAATATA
>JAHXMU010026629.1:90768-140566 GCA_019455685.1 Philornis downsi
TTTATTTCTTTGCTGTCTTTTCTGTTATTGCTGCCAAAGTAAGAGAAGATTATGGTTACTACATTTCTCTCGGCTTATACGCTGCACTTGCATTCGTGACATGCTCTTTATAAAATTGGAACGTCTGCAAAATCACCCGGATTGGCAGGAAATGCGTATGTATGTGTATGCAGTGTAAATTTTTTGTTTTTGTCGTGCAAAAATTTACTGCCAGGCACAGCTCATTGGTTCTAATTTTGATGTATTTTGAATGAAACGAACGGCGCACGAAATATAGTGAGAAACGAACGACGACGAATAATGAGAATGCGCGAGACGTTAGAACGGTTGGCTAGAATTGTTGTCAGTGGTCTCAATGAATATTTTTGTTTGCTTATGAGGCACGGCAAAGTTTAACATTGACGGGTGGTAAAATAAGTAATGTCTGAAAGATGCCGGCACCTATTTAATACGTCCATGCAATTCATTGCAGTTAACCAATTAGAATGTGGATCAGTCATTGAGCTGCAACCATTCTTGTTTCCTACACCCGAGTTGTTGTTAAGCACAATTGTTCTTTTCCAATATCGGTCCACTTTATTACACTTGATTATATACTTTTACCGAATTTCACAACAAATTAAATAAGTTATACCGTATTAAAACCGAGCACGACACCGGCACACCCGCACTTTCCAGAAAGAATGAAGCGACTAAATGAGGATGACAAAAAACGACGAAAAGTGCCTCGCGCAGACTATCATGGTGAGAGATTATGTGTATTAGATTATGTTATTGTAATATGTGAGCATCAGGGATGGAAAACTCGATTTTGAAAATGGTACTGAAGTTCGGCCAAAAGAGTAATTTTTTGCAATGAAATGGTATTTTTTAATATTTTAATTTATTTAATAAGAATTCAAATATATCAAAAAAATTCATAAGTACATATAATATAAAAAATAAGGTTCATAAAAATTATAGAGATCAAAAAATTAAAGAATATTAAACATTTATAAAGGTACGTAACTTTGTAAGTTATTATAACAATAGTGTTCATAAAAAAATATTTATTATCTATGTAAATATAATATATTAAAATGTTAATATATGTACATCGTTTTTAATTTCAATATTTTATGAGATCGCTTGAAATTTTAAAGTTGTGGCAGCAACTGTCGGTTGATTTTAACAAATCCTTTGTTTGGATTAAATTTGAAACACTTTGTACGTGAAGACGATTTCTTTCCTTGGTTTTAGTAGAATTTTGGATCGAAAAAATACGCTCGACATTCGCTGAAGAATGGGGTATTGATAAATTTGCAAAAGCTATGCGTGAAGTGTCAGGAAACATCAACTCATTCATTTCATTTTTAATACTTCTAACATTTTTCAAAAATTGCTCACATTTTAATTTTTTAAGTGTTTGAGATCTTGAACATCGGATAAAGCTCTGAATTGTGAATTTATTTTTTCAAAATTTGATATTTCGTTTGGAAATAATTTAATTAGAAGTGGAACAATACTGTTAGCAGATCCTGAGATCACCTTTTCTGGAGTAAAATTATTAAACATTATTAACATTTTGTTAATAAAATCAAATTTCTATATAAAAGACTCGCAAAACTGTATATAAAACTTTTTAATTGTTTTTTTTTTTAACTCGCAAACAATATTTTCATCTACATTTTGAGATTCTATAAAAATTTCCACTTCAGCTCCACAATAAACATCTTTTAATTCAAGATTGTTTTCATTGAAATTCATATAACTTATTTCAGTTTGTTCTGAAACTTCTTTTTTAAGAAAGTTTCGGGCCACTTGAATGAATAAATATTTCATTCTGGGCAGTAAAATATGAATTCCAGCTTCTTGAGGCTGCATTTCAAGATTAATATTATTGACAATCTTCAAAATATATGACAAAAAAAAAAAATACATTTTCATTACTGGATTTAATAATTCAGAGGCAATAAATTCTACTTTTTTGACGTTTTCGCTTTCAAAATTATTAAGAGTAAAATAATATTTAAGCGGCTCCCACTGTTCCAATATACGATCTACAACCATCATTCTTGACATCATTTTAATTTTGCCTGCACTCCGTTAACTGCTCCCATCATCACTGGGCAATTGTCAGATATAAAACCTACCATATTTCTTAAAGGTATTTTGTTTTCTTTTAAAACTTCAATCATTTTGCTTGTTATACCCTCGGCAGTTGAATCAGTTAAAGGTTCGAGCGATAAAAAACGATCCCGGCACGTTCCATCGAAAATTCTTACAATTATTCCCAAATTTTTTGATACTGAGCAGTCAGTACTTTCGTCTATAGTAGTTGAATAGTAGTTATCGTTACAAAATTCCATAATTGTTTTGGTATTTTTTCGTCCAGTTGCAGATGTAATAATTTTTTGGGCTTTATGCCGATTTATTAAAAATTTCTTTACTATTTGAGAATTTGGAATACCACTTTTTATTAATTCATTTAGGTGGTCCAAAATTGAAAATGGTAAATTGTGCTCCGCCACAAACAGACACAACTTCACTTCTATTTTTTTAGCCATTTCAGTGGTAGGGCATGGCTTCAATTCCAAAAAAAGTATTCATTTTAGGTGTACTTTTAGCAATAGTAATTTTCTTCAAATGACACTCACGAGATGCATGACGCTCTATGTGAGTCAATCCTCCAGCAATCCCAACATTACATATAATACATCTTTTACCATTGGTACTGTCCTTCACAAGCCATGGAAATCGTTCTTTCCATTCATCCCGAAATCCGGGTGCATACCCCTTACTTTTCCTACAAAAAAAAAAAAAAAATTAATACTGAATAAATAAATACAAAATAAAGGCTTAAGTCCAGTTTACCCCGTATCTCGAAATATCACCAAATTAGAATCACTGGTAGAACTTTTTATTCAGAGAAATGTAATAAAAAAATTTTTAACGGAAGCCCATATTTTCGGAGTTACGTGCCTCCACAAAAAATCGGGAATACGTGGTAAAATGAACATATTCCAATAATAATTGAAAAATTTCTAACCCGTAATCTTTAGCATTCATTTTTTATTTCCTTATTATTTTTCCACAGTGTATTAGTTCCACGATGTGTAAGTTTTTCTGCCTGTTCAAGTTTTTTCACAATTTTGTTTTTTCCTACTGCTTGTTTTTACCGCGTGTTGTAGTGCGGGGAATACGCGATACTTCACATTGTTGAAAATGTTGTGAAAATGTTGTTGTGTGAGTGCACAACTCTTCTTGCTGCTATTTCTTTGGCACTAATCTGTTAGTTAGAGACTTCAGCTTGGTTATCTCTGCTTTTTATACAGGGTAGGCCATAAGGGTGTTGGCGGTTTAAATATTCAATTAAAAAAAAACTACGAAACATAAAAAAAATATATTTGTATTTTTAAAAAGTAGAAGCATGGGAATTTTTAAGACTTAAAAATAATGTTGTCCAAATGGCTTCCCTCGGTTGCTTGACACTCTTGGAACCGAAGTCGCAAATTTTGGAAAACTCGTTGAAAAGTTGTTCTCGGTATTTTGTTACTTTCCTGAATAATGTTCCTCTTCAAATGCTCTAAATTGGGCGGATTATTCTCGTAGACTACCGATTTGAGATAGCCCCATAGAAAATAATCGCATGGAGAGAGATCGGGCTACGTGGGGGCCATTCAATATCCCTCCTTTTCGAAATGAGTTTTCCAGGAAAAACATTTTTCACCAGCTCTATGGATACCCTAGCCGTATGACATGTGGCCCCATCCTGTTGAAACCACATCCTCGAGGTATTGCCTTGAAGTTCTTGCAAAGCTGGCACCAAAAAGTCTGCTAGCATGTTGCAATAATTGTTACGTGTTGACTGTTGCGGATTTCGCTGAACTGAAACACGAACACGCTCCACAATGTCGGCTGATCTTGCAGAAACTGGGCGACCACGAACCGTAATTGGTACTGTTGAGCCGGTTGTTTCGAACATTCTGATCCATTTTCGTATCACATTGGCGCTTGGAACTTCACTTAAATCGTGTAAACCGTGTTCATGCCGATACAAACGTCGTGCAGTAATCACTGAATTATTGTTTTCGTAATACGCTCAGACACAAAATGCACGCTGCACTCCCGTGTACGGCTCCATGGTGACTAAATTTCCAGGAAGCGGCAAAGCGAACAACATATCCCCCCGCCACCCCGCGCCGCGCGTTACCGAGAAATTGAAGAATTAAATCGCCAACACTCATATGGCCCACCCTGTATTTTAGTTGGCATTGATCCTGATCCTCCGGCTTTAGATGTAAAGTCTTGAAAGATTTAAATTGACGGGCAAGATATTCGCAATGTAACACAAGTAATACACAAAAAGAGGCGCTTAAACGATAACAGTTGCATTGAATAATTATAGTGGTCTGCAAAAATTTCGATTGCAATATCATTTACGACAGTGTTGCCAATACAGTATAAAAAATGTTCATAAAATCACAGTGAGTCCCGATCCACACTGGAAGAAATTTGTCGCCGTAGGCTATCACATTCTCTTTTGAAATTTTCTATAGTGTACACACAGGCAAACATTTGTGGATGTGGACTAAGATTATGCAAATAAATTAAAAGTCCTTAAGTGCAAATAAATAGTAAGACGAACAACAAAAGGTACTAAATGACTCACGACAGTACTACAGTGTTTTTGCTAGTGAAAAAGTACTGAAAAAATTACTAAAGTACTAACTTTTCCATCACTGGTGAGCATGAAAATTAAAGAAGATGCAATTACTCACTGCATTAAAACGACAAATAGGGTTACCGTGAGAAAATTTGAAACAAGGAATGCATGATTCTTTCAATGTGTGTATTTGAAAAATATAACCAGGGAATTAAAAGTCAGTATGGAAACGTATGGGTCCTTTGTTTCGAAAGCCCACGAAGTGCAACAGATTTCAAATCGTCAGTTAGTCAATCTCTTTTACCGACTTATATTAATTCGGTGCCACTTTATTAATCTATTTGCGACTAAACCCTAAAGATAAATTTCGTCTTAAATTCTTAACAAAAATTGTGATTTCTCAATAATTGGATGTGTTGACTTAATATAACTTTTTGAAATAATGATAAACAGCTCTAAGACCAAGAATATATTTAAATTTATATCTAAAACATTGTGTACTTGATTTTGGAAAGTTCAATAATACGTTGAATCGCCTTCTGCTCCAAAAATTCAAATTTGTAAGCAATAACTTGCAGTAATGTAGATTTTTCTGCACTGCATTATTCTGTAATGTTTGGTAAAATCCAAGAAAATCTTATTAACATTTACGATATTTGTTCTGTTGTCAATTGCATTATATTATGTGTTATTATACTGTATTGCATTATACGTGGTAAAATTTGGAAAAACCGATCGGATAACCACGGCTTTTGTGGTATCTTCCATGGAAATTAGTCAATTTAGCTCACATATTCCTATGTTAATTTTTCCCATCGAACTGCACTGAAATTAGTGTATTTTAGTCTGCACTCTATTCTGCAAATGAAAACAGGCTGCATCGCCACGTCCGATTTAGTAGAAAAATGACGAGAAATGATCTTTCAGTTATAACGCTTAAATGTTGTGGAAATTTTTTAAATTTATTCTCTTAAAAAGCAAGTAGCTTCAGCATTGATCTTGTTATTTTCACCATCATGGGATAGAGATAGGCTAATTGTGATTTTAATTATGTATGTTGCCCCTGCAAGTGGAAGTGTAGCATTTTTATTGTACCAGCAAAGAAAGTAAAACGCCATTCATTCAATAAGGAACTTGTACGAGTATAACTGAAAGCGCTCAATCTTTGCAAAAAATGGGAAATCATTCAACATTTCTCTTAAAGTGACTCCCAAGGTATATGTATAGTAAACAGAAATCTATTATTTTCCCAATAGAGGGCTTTAGTAACCTGTATCTCGCGTTGTTTAAGTTCGATCGGGTTGCCCTAGCTGGCACCGTAAAGACAAGATTCTGTACTCAAAAATCATGAATCAATCAGTTTTGTTTGAGCGTCCGTCAAAGAATAACATCAGCAAAGAGAAAACACGCCATATTTTACAGTTTTGCTTCGAGAAAGACAAAAACGCAAGCCAGGCGGCTGAAAATGTGAATAATGTTTATGGTTTTAATAGTTTAAATCGCATTCAATTTAGGTTTCATCGGCTCCGGTCCCGTAATTTTGGTGTTCCATGCTCTATAAGGCTAATGCCTTTGAATAGCCACGAGCTAAACATTGCCCAAAAATCCTTTTGAACCTATCTACTAGAATAAGGCTGGATGCAAAAAGTAGCCAACCGAGAACGGACTTATACATATATATATTAACAATCGAATCGTCTAAAGGAAGGAATTCTGTTCCGAAAGGAGAGGAATTCTGTTCCATCAGAACACTCGCATCGATATCGATTCATCGGAAACTTGGTTGGGAAGTTCTTATGCTTTCACATTATAGATTGGACCAACTGATTGTCACCTGTTCCTGCCTATGGCTAATTAATTAGCCATTAATTTGGATCTTTTTACTAAGCCTGCATTTCCTCTGTGCGTTGAACCATTTTTGGAACACCTCTTAATATGCAGGATCCCTTAAATAACGTATTCAATATTCTATTTACAATAATAGTAATATGAATGTACTTTGATTTTTTTCTTACGACTTTTTTGGCATCATAAAAAATGTATCGCAAGTTTGGAAAGGCATTTTCTACTCCTATTGGTTTTCATTTAGCAACAAAAGTTTTTCTTTAACATCGCAGGCTCTTAATTGGATTGGAATTACGTGTACAAATCAATAATTAATTCGAAGAACACTAATAAAATCACACCAACAAATAAAATGTGTATCGTAGGAAATGTAACAGCCTTCATTGCGAAAATTTTTAATAAATTTTATAACCTCCACCATGATGTTGTACACGAATAATATTTCATTTAACAAATGTAATGATTGAAATTTTGATGCAAAATTTTATTTAAACTATTAAGGTGTGGTGATGTCAAAGAAATGCTTCTGCTAAGAAGGGGTTAGTGGTACCTTAAAACCAAACTTGTGGCAAAAATATCGAGTTATGTAAAATTTCATGAAAGTTTTATGAAAAATCATTAAAACTTTGTGGAGTTATCATAGATCGAAAACGACATTACATTCAATTTTTAGTTCTAATAAATTCAGACTAGAATCAATTCTACCTCAAATAAAATGGTGAGATTTTACTTAATATGGATTTGTGGAAAAATATCGTCAAAATATTTCATTCGTAAATTTTGTAGTGCAACAGTTTCTCAAAATTTTTGGAGTTTTTGTTTGTATCTTTATATTTTGGGGTAATGAAAATTAGTATTTCTTTCGAACTATCATATTAAGAAAGATATCATCAAAATATTAATGTTTTATCATTTTAGAAAAAAAAAATTGTATCAAAACATGGTATTATAACGATATCGCGTACGATAAAATTTTCGATACAGATACATATATACAGGGCCATCAGTTTATTAGTTTCAAAACCGCTAGTCTGATAAGACTGTTGGCTGTTAAATATCTGTTATTAGAAGTGTTATTTATTTAGTAAAAGGTTTGCTATTTACGAATATGTATCGTCTAATAACCAAGGAACGCGTAAAAATAGTTAAAAATTACTCCAAAAGTACTGATTTAAATGTGGGCTTTCAATCAAACAAAATTTTTTTCAGGAGAGTCTAGAAATGATTGTAAAAAAGTAATTGTATCCAGAAAAAGTCACGGTTTGGTGCGCAATATGGTTTGGAGGTGTCATTAGGCCGGATTTTTCAAAATCTAGGTCAAATATATCCACTGCTGCAACTAAATCAGAAGCAGGCATTTAAATTACGTTTTATTTTGTTCATAATGGTAAGGTCTAAGCATATCAATTCATTGTAAAGAAATGAAAGTTTCATCAAATTCATAGTTTTATGTGTGTTTTATTTAGCTTTACATGAAAACGAAATATTGATAACCCTATATAATTGAATATGAAAATTCGTTATGTTCTCATATGTTTAATATATACTGCTGATCGAAATACAGTATGTTGAATTCAGTATTAATTTGTTTCTAACAAAATTTAGTTAAATGCCAAGATAAATATCAGTCAAAAGGTTTTTGTAAATTATACTGTTCTTTTACTGTGAATTTTCATTTTCCCCGGTTTATAAACATAGTATGAGCCCAGGTAACCCCAGCAGCTCGCTCTCCAACTCTGTAATTACAACTTCTCCATTTTATGCTCTCTTCCTAACATTGCCAAAATATTAGCGATGCGCGATAGACTTTTTGTCATTTATGCTTAGTTGCAGTCTTCTCTCCTAAAAGTCCGGATGTGTTCGGTGTCGCGCTCTGGTTTATTACGGAAAAAATTAAATTAGTCGGTTATCAAATATAATAAAAGTGGTGACAATTCAAGTGATCTTAAAGTATTAATTGCAAAAACAGCAAAAGTGTAAAACAATTCGCGTTTCAAGTGTCGATCAATTGAACTAAATGGAATGGTGTAAAATGGGTGATTGTTATTAAATGTAGTGTTCATGTGTGTATTAATTGATACATTCTTCTCCATTGTCGCATATATGTGCATATGTACTTCCATGCTATAACTTTGCCCTTGAAAAAAAAGCTAATTTATAAATCGAAATATGTATGCATCGCTATCGTTTCCAGCCAAATGCAGGTGTTTCCTAAAGAGGCAAATTATTTCTAGAACCCTGCGTATTTTTTCTTTCTAACGTCGTTCGTTCGTCCGTTTGTGTTTTTTTTTTTCTACCGTTATTCTTAATCGTTTTTCGTTTATTCGCCGTTCGCATGATTTGGTATCAAAATTAGAATTCACTAACAAATATTTTAAAACAAAGAGTAAATTACATACATTCACACCAAAACATTCACAAGCATTCGACTCTTAACGAATAAGACAATTTGAATATGCTTGAAGAAAAACAACATAGCATAAATGTAAGTGAAATAATCCAGTATTCAAAATCATCACAAAGAGAAATAAATAATACGTGATTATATAAAAGAGTCATTAGTTAATCGCAAGAGAACGAAATGTATACTCCGTTTATAACAGTTATTTAGGGAAATATTTGAGCGCGTGGACTTTTCCGTTGTAAAACTGTAATACGAAAAGCGAACATTAAACTATAATATTTTGCTGGTGTGTCTAGAGATCCGTGGTATCATCAAACTCAACATTTTGAGGTAAGTTTCTTTGCTATATTTATAATGTAAGGCTACTATTGTATGCATTATAATTCCATTTATGAAAGAACAACTGTTATACATAGTTTTGGGTGAATAGTTATGCTATAAATTTTATAACAATAAAGCCCTAACGAAGATCTATATTTAATTTCTCGCCAAGTAAAGCAAAAATCGTTATCTTGGGCAAAGTAAATGAAATTCTCCATAAAAGAAATTACAACTAGATGGCTCCTTGTATTATCAGTTAAAATAGTTTGTCAATATTTCGGTTTAGTAGAAACAAGTAAAATACGACAAGTGTGGTGTTTAAACACAATTTTGATATTCGCCACAGAGGAGAATAACTTTCCATAAACTTAAGCTGGCCAAATGTCTACAATCTTTATGGGGAAGATTTATATTACACTTCAAAGGACGCAATGGTGTTATTATAGATAGACGTCATTGTCATTGATTTCACATGGCTGGAAAATGGTAAATAGCGTGAACTTGAACCAAAATGCTATCAAACAAGAAGTTTTAAGTTATAAATCGCTTAACAAAGTCATCGACGCATACATCGGTTTAACCCATGAATGAAAGAATAATAAGATTACGCCGATGGTGTTGATAAAGTGTTCTCTCTCTGTGCACCTACGTCACATCTCCGGTATACTTAAGTAAATTGTGAAATATGTATGGTGATTCACATTAAACAATAAATTCAGAAGAAATTGTAATCAAATGTGTGTAAAAATTAAAAAAGGTTAAGAAAAAATTGTATTGGACCGTTTTTAAAAAGTAATAACTTTAATCAATTTAAAGTTTTATGATTTTGTTAGAGTAAAATGTCGGGTCATTTATTGTTTTTTTGCAGACATTTCTTCCTGGAGATAGTTGATAGACAGAAGTAATGCTTACTAATTATAAAAAATTAAAATATTATTATATATTGAAGAAAGTGATGACAAGGCAGTATATGCCAACAGTTCAATGTATAACACCCAGTACCCCCTCTTAAAACCCAGTACAAATGAAAGACATTTTTGGAGGATTATAAAACAAGTTTTTAGTTTAGTGTTTTATTCCACTTTCTTTTTCTATTTTTCGACAATTCAATAAGGTCTCTGTTTAATTTTCTGATTAAAAAGTACATTCGTGTACATTGTAGCACATTGTATATGTAGTACATTGTTTTTTACGCCGGCAGAAACTAATCCATTTCTTTTTTAACACTGCGTTAGTCGGAAATATAAAAAAGCTTATGTCGTACGATTTGTTCTCGGAAGTGCTATTGCAATTCGCTACAGAACACTTCATAATTTATGTTTCTTTAAATAAATTAAATTTTTTTTAATACTTATGTTCTTTCTTTTTTTTTTTTGTATTTTTATTTAATTTAAAAATCACTTAATTTTTAAGTTAAGGCCTTTTTATATATTTTTACCTTTATCTTCTTTTTACACAACAAATAACATAATAAACGATCACATGTTCACATGTTTTTTATGATCCGTAACATAATCAATAAATACCTATCTATGCCTTAGTGCAAGAAATATGAGATATTTAAATTTTGTTTAATACTTTCAAACCAAAATTACAAATTCTACGTTGTATTTTTTATATTTCTTTAAATAACTAAACTTTTCACACTTATTTTTAAACACTGATCACAAATTCCAATTCACTTTCTTCACTTATCGAAGGCTTACAATTGAATGCAAAACAAATTTCTAGGGATGTTACGTCATAGACAGAGTTAGAGAGTTCAACCAAACATAACGGACCTGCGCAATGCGTAATCTTGTATTCTATCATTCTTGGGTTTAACCAAAGCAAACCCAATTTTCAGTTATTCAAAAATGCCGTTTTTGAAATAACCGAAAAAAGGCAAATATCATATAGGTGAAATTACCTATTAGAAGAGGAACCATCTGTCTCTGAGCTCCAAAATATAAAATGTTTGACTAGAGTTTTATCAGCCATATGAAACCAATGGAAATGGCCTCTGAAATAACACCATTGTGTGCTTTTCAGACGTAATACAATTCTTCCCCTAAAAGAGTAAATTTATTTAGCTTGATCGAGTCCACGGAGGTATCTTAGGCGGGCGAGTTCGTTTCTCCAGGTAATTTAACTTCCATGTTATGACCTTAAATATAGATCAGAGTGTGAAATCTTTTTGAAATAAATCCAGCGGTGTGAAAACCGGCGATTTTTTGCTTGTTTACATTATAGAAAAATTTGTTCGGCGGCATTTTTCATAAACACTTTCCATAGGCACTTTACAAATAGAAAAGTATCTTAAAAGGCAAATGTTATGGTCATTATTATGATGTGGCTTCGTAGATGCTTTACGTATAGAAAAGTGTACTCATAGGATTATTTAGTTAAAAAGTGTCTTCGTACGATCTTTTCATATAGAAAACTGTTCTCATAGGAATTTGTAATATTGAAAAATGTCTTCATAGACACTTTTCGTAAAGAAAAGTGTATTTATATAAATATTTCATGTAGGAATGCCATACCTTTCATACATTTGATTATTCTCAAGCAGTATTGGCTTTGATATTACTGCTAAAAAAAATTGAATTAAAGCAAAGCCCTTAACTTAACCTAACGTAAATTTTACCAAATTGAACTACTTGACGATAATATATTACGAAAAGATAACATGTTTTCGATGAATTACTAGAATTTAATTTTTAAATTGAAATCTGAAAATCTGTGAAGTAATGCCATTTTTTTTTTAAATTCAGCGGAAAATGTTAGCAGGATAATGAAAAATGGACCGTATTTTAAAAGTCCTAAAAATAATTAAACATTCAATTAAGGAATTTCAGAAACAAATGAAAATTTACGCAATATTCCCTTCCATTGTACATATTATCTTTTCGTAATATATTATCATCTAACAGTTCCATTTGCAAAAATGTATGTTCGGTTTAGTTAAGGGTTTAGTTTATAATTATAATTATAAGTTATTATAATTATAAGTTTTATTATTATAATTATAAGTTTAGTTAATAATCAAATATACTTGCACCAAATTTCAGCCGCCTCTAGTTCAAATTTAATTTTTGACTGCCGTCAGAACGGAATAGTTTAAAATTTTCTATCTGTTTGGAACACTGACATGGGTACAATTTATTTCAGCTCGTGTCAAACAATATTGTTCAACAAGGAACTTCCACAGAACATAACGAAATAATATAACCAAATGAAAGTGCAACGTTTTTTTAAACAATATCGAACAACAATTGATTCTTCCCGTATTTGATACATAAAGCCCGAAATAGGCTCTTTAAAACTTTTATGTTAATAATTGTGTAACGTTTCGGCTCACACACAAGTGTGCAAACGTTACGTATTTTATGCTTAATGTGACAATATATTTAATATAGTAAGTTTGTTATATTAATTATTGAATCCTTTCAACTACAATAATTCTACTTGGAAACACTGTTAGTAGAAATTTTTGATATATAACCAGTACAGAGATTTCAGTCAGGTGAACTGATTGGGTAAAGCTATACGTAATTCACCCAACGTTCTTTTGTATTGGTGGAAGTGTGAGAGTGTTGCTGAAATATGCACGATAAATCTCTTTTCGAAAAATTTCATAAAATGCAATAAAATAAGAAGAATTATAATCTACTGAAGCCATTCGCTCAGAAATTATTTGTGAATCAGTGGTGATTTTTGTTAAATCGGGGAACTTGTATGTCTGGTACCTTAAGGGGCTTGCCAATGCATTTCGTTTTCACTTAAGGTTACTAAATGGTTGAAGCATGCTAAATTATCTCAATTTAATGTAATTGAATGCAACAAATGAATGTAGAAATATATGACTTGAATAAAATAACTTGCAATATAATCCAATACGTTGACCAAAATGTATGTAGGATTACGGCGGAGAATTAAATTGCGATCCATCTATGGAGGTATCAGAAGTACCATGGGATATTGGTGGAATTTTTCCCAAGTCTAACATAGAGTTATAAACCGATACAGTGAACAAGAATCTGGGCGACTTCAACCTAATTTGAAAGATGAATTTCCTAAAATTGTATGTATGTATGTGAGGTACCGGAAGGAGTGTAGCAATACGCTCTGTTTTCATACTGAGACCTTCTTTGGCTCACTCCCAACGTGTGCCAAGTTGTAACAAAATTTATTGGAACAAAATAAAAGATATGAATCTAAAAATTATTCTTCTTCTTAGCTGGCAAATAGACATCCTTACCTATTATACGCCACCCGTGGCCCATACGCACAATATGACCCAGCCAACGCAAACGCTGTATAATAATAACCTAAAAATATGTGGGTTAAATTGACCATTTGTTTAATAAGTACCATGAAGGGTGGGTCTATATCAATTTACAATTCCCAAGATTTTGCGAAACAATCAACTGTGCCAAGTTTTAAGAAATTTCATAAAGATTTACGACAATTATCGTATTTGCGGGTCCCCAGCCTGCCAGTCAGACATTCAGCCGGACAAACCAAAATCGCTCAATCAACTTAAGAAGTCATGAAATACATTTGGTGAAACGATACTTGATATTTTAAGTTTTTCCCTCTCCTTATTAAATGAATGCTTTATCAAATGATATGTAACTTTATTTAATCGAGTGAATATTTAAAACCATTACATTATACAAGCTTTTTTACGTTCAAGATGGAATTCTCCATATCACTTTCCTACCATTCTGCTGAATTTTACATAATCCAACACATGCCCAAGATGCGTAGTTTGCTTTCAAGATCTGTGGTTTCATTCTTATTAAGAAGCTTAAATATTTCAAACAGGAATTATCTTTATTTTTTATTTATATACATTATGTATGCCCTATCAAGCATCGCGTAAGCCGACTGGTTGGCTCCATTTTAAAATCAAATTTGAGTTCACAAGTAATTGAAAACCATTTAATAAGAAACTGCACAACATTTTTTTATTTAACCATAAATGCAACAAAATAATCCTGTAATTTTTAGCGTTGCCCAGACAGCAACATGAAAAGAAAATAACACAAACTTTTGTGAGATTCCATATTTTCAATTTTCCATAAAATTTGATAGGCCCGCATTCATGCTGACCATAAAATATGAAAGAAATGCAAAGTACTAGAAAAAAAGAAAAAATTACGTGTATATAAAACACTTTTAGTTATTTCATATTAAGTTGATGGTTATCTACAAATATCGTAGATAGTTTTTACTCCTCCCTTGTAGTGTTATAAAAACCCAAGTGAAACAAATTATTTTGTGTATCAATGATGGAAACGATGATGATGATGATGATGATGTTGATGTCGATGAGAAAAACTGAATGACTACGTAAACATAATTTTTTTTCTGTTCATCTAACAGTGCGCCGTAATTTATACGAAGAAGACGGGAAAATTTGTTTACATTAAACGGACTTTCCCCCAATGATTCAGTGGTGATTTCAAGGATTTAGGACGTGCTTGCCATAAATGAATATAGTTTGATTTTGAAATCAATAAAGCATTTTTTATATCCACAATTTCAATACAAAAGTACTATGAACTCTATAGAGACAGTAGTAAAAGGAAACATTTAGAAAACCACTGAAATGGTTAAATGTTGTTGGGTTTATATTTAGCTATAATGTTGTTACGAGAGTTCAGATCAATTTACAGATATTGGATTAAGAATTAAAAGGCAAGGATTACCAGCAGCAATGCTTATAACGCCATCGCAATTTTCAGTTAATGTTTCGATATATTAATAAATGAATAAGCTCAAAGTTGGATGGCCATATAAGTTTATATATTCATCATTACCAATTGCGGTCGGCAATATATTGGTTGATAAATATGGTGATTCCGTGCAAGATAAGTGGACTTGGCAACATCAGACATCCTTGTCTTATGCAGAATATGTTAATGCTTATATTTTTCCAAAGAATTACACATTTTTCGGTATTTTCCATCAACCATTTCCACAACTTGGGTGGGTGTTACTATTAAAAAGTGCATGAATTGGAAAAAATTCTGCGCGCATCTTCACAGTGGTGGAATTCATGTCCCATCTTCCCTTCTATCGGATATTCTTTTGCGCTTCGAATATATTCTTAACATGCCGACTGCTGGAAGAACGAAAACTCCTGGAGTTCGGACCGTAATATAATAATAAGTGAGCGTACTATTCTCTGATCTATTGAATATAAATATATGACAGTAGCTAAAACCAACCATTTCATAATCATACAATTTTACAAGATAAGTCGGAAAGGAGGGAATGAAAATACCTGATACTCATAGATACCTACCTCCCTACCTTTTCTACTAGAAGACCATCTCTCAGGCATTCCATATTTTGATAGAGAAAATGTTCACTGGAATGGCAAAGTAAGGCTTTCAAGCCGTACGCCTTGTGTAAGCCGTATAGCAAGTTTTGTCAGACCTTTTAGAAAGGGTCTCTAGAACACTTTCTCCCCCGAGCATTGATTTTGGTTGAGAAGTATAATTTAGGAAAATACCGATATAGACATGTAAAGTTTTTTTTGTAGAGATGGGTTTGATTTTGTATAGCAACGTTGGACCAATTTCGTCACATGTGACATTTTTCGTGACCAATGTACCGACTCATTGGTTTGGCAAAAATAAGTTCTTTTTATTCACATTATATCGAAGAATCGTATAGTTTACAATTCTTTGATAACCAGAGACATAACTAGGTCCGGTACCTTACAAATGTGTATAAATTTGATTACACTGCGTTATAAATGTGTATAAATTCGAGTGGGTCCTTGTATATGTCTATAAAGTATAACTATATATTCATTCGTCATAATCATGCAAAAAAAAAAAAAAAAAAAAAAATTAAAAAATTTGAAAAACTCTATAAAAACGCTATCTTTTATAGAGTCGGTTGAAATCTCGTATAAGAAACCTCTTTTTAACTGAAACAATTTGTTCGAATTCAATTCAATATGCCAATTTCGTTCAATTCTCCGACGAAAGTGGATATTTTTAATTTAAGTATTTTTCAATTACCACTCCTACAATAAGAGCCGTCCGTTAAAAAGGTATATGAGGTGGAGTGTTTCTTTTCGCTAGCTTTAAATTACTGTCAGTCTGCACTACTGCCGCTTTACACTACATATTATGCCATTTTTTTTACTATTTCGGATTAAACCTGCCTATGGTTATTGGATATTTTTGTTAAAATTTCAACTCTCTGGTTCAAGTTGTTGGCCATCCATCATGTTTTCAACAGGCAATTGCAGAAAGGCGCATAAGTCTATCAGTATTTTTCAGAAGATTCAATTCAGTGTAATAATAATAAGAGTTTTAAATTGTTATAAATGTATAACTGCTAAAACAGCATCCTATATAAATATGCTCTTATAGCATTCGTAAGAACTATGAACCAAATTTCACATATGGGTTTCCTCAACCAACTGCCATTTGTCAGAATATTGGAAAATTTGAAAGATTCGTATCATCCTTTACCAACTAACACTCGATTTTAAAAAGAAGTTACGCGTTTTTAACTAACAGTATTTAATTTAAACATGTTTCTTATTCAATATTTCTCCTGAATCAACCGCATTCCCAATGAAACTTTTTTAATATCCACTTTTCTCACTTCTCTTACTTTTCAACATCGGAATTTATTCTTTTTCAATAACACAACAAACCACTTTTTTAAGCCACCTATATATATATATTTTTTTTTTATTTTTTTTTTTTTTTTTGTAAATTCTGTATTTATTACAATCTATCCTTGGACATTCAGTAATATTCACATTGGCATACATACTACTTATATACTAAAATTTTATTTTTATTCGGGAACACTTCCTTGAGTGTCCCTACTGCTATATTCGTCCTGAGTAGCCAGGTCCTGTGTGGTTCTCCTCCTTAGTCTGGTAAATAATGGTGTTCCGTTCATCAGATTGGACGCCAGCTGATTCGGATGTTGTTGAATACGATTCATGTATCTAGCGGAGTATTTTTGGACTTCTTCCTTAATGAAGGGTGTTTTCAATTCTCTATGCAATTGTTTGTTCGAGAAGTATCTGGGTGCACCGGTAATGGTTCGCAGTACTTTGGATTGAAAGCGTTGCAATATTTCAAGGTTGGAGTTTGCTGCAGTCCCCCATAACTGGATTCCATATGTCCATATGGGTTTTAAGGCACATTTATAGATTTTCAATTTGTTATCTAGGGATAATTTGGATTTGCCATTCAAAAGCCAATTTAAGGATCTTAGTTTGAGCACCAAGGCCAGTCTTTTTGTAAATATATGCTTTCTCCAAGTCAGTGTTCTGTCCAAATAAATGCCTAGATACTTTGCATCATTTGCTTGAGGTATTTCAACATTATTAATAGACACGGGAGGGCAACATCCTCTCCGAATTGTACCTGAACCGATTTCGTTTCGTTTGCCTTTATTCTCCATTTCTGCAGCCATTTTGTCATGGTATCGAGATGTTTTTGTAATTTTCTAGATGATTGATCCGGGTTGACGTCAGTGGCAAGAACAGATGTATCGTCTGCAAACGTTTCGATAAGAGTCCCTTCTTCTGTGGGTAGATCCGAAGTGAAAATCAGATATAATGTAGGATCCATAATGCTGCCCTGAGGTACACTCGCATGCGATTTAAGCATGTCCGACATGTCTTCGCCGTGTTTAACAAAAAAGGTTCGTTCAGATAAATAAGATTTAAGAAAAATATAGATATTCGGGGGTAACATTTTCCTTAATTTGAATAATAGCTATAATTTGCGGAAAACAAATAGTATCGTACAGGAGAGAACTACCAATTTCTAGAATTTTTTCATAAAAACTAATCAGCTGCAAGTTCTTAACAAGCCTTTTCCACTGTAAAAAAGAAAAAAACTGAAATAATCCGTTCCACCTGTTTTTTTTTTTTTTGTTTTTTTTTTTAGAAGACCAGGATATTTAAAATTAGCAATTTCGGACGAACCGAACTATTTTCTAAAAATGTTAATCTGTCGATAGCACTGGGGCTGCGATTGCACCAAATCTTACATATGAGTTTCCTCAACCAACTGCCGTTTGCCAGAATATTGGAAAATTTGGAAGATTTGTATAATCCTTTACCAACTACCAGTCGATTTTAAAATTGAAATTACGCAGTTTCAACTGACAGTATTTAATTTAAATATGTTTCTTATTCAATACTTCTCCTCAATCAACCGCATCCGCAATACCAGCTTAGTGCAAAAAAAAACTTTTTTAATATTTTGTTGTTGTTTGTTTTTTTTTCGATTCAACTGCAAGACTTTTTAGTCTCGTGGCACTTTTGCTCTGTCACAATTTACTGTCACAATTGTTGTTCGTTTTATAAAATATGGTCTTTCGATTGACTAAAGTGCATTTGACATATTTGCTGATTGAAATCATAAATAAATCAAAACTTTTTAATATTTTATGAATCAACGCTTATGCACATGTTTTTGTACGGTCAAATTACACAAGTGTCACATCATAAATAAATAAAATTGACATAATAGTCAATATGGGTGAATTATCCTTGAAAAATTGCAACAAACAGTTGGTGATCATATTGAAATCATTTTTGAAAAATTGTATTTTAATTGTCTTATCTGGTGAAATGTGACAAACAGTAGAGGAAAGGGAAATGTGTGAATGGAAATAGAAAAACTTTACATTTTCCACATGATTGTGGGTGTTTTTGTGGCTACATGCAAAGCGGTATTGCATACACAGGCATCGACGAAATGTATTGCAATGTTATTTAAATTGTCATAATATTTTCATATACATTCTTAAATGTTATTGATATAATTTATCGCATTACTAACCCAATGTCAGCTATAATTTATTATACGCAGAAGAAGAAATAAATTGATGTCGTACCAATTTCAGAACAAAAATATGAAAAACTTAAAAATTTTTGTTTGGTAAACTTAAAACAATTTGGGAAAAGAAGTTCAAGATTCATATCTTTATTATTATATTTTTTTTTATAAAATTCATGTAAATTTCGTTAATATTAACAAAGGCCCAGATTGAATATATGTATATGTATATCTATGCTTAAATAAATGAACCTAAAATTCAATATGATGTGACCAAGCGCCTAAAAACAGTATAGAGGCAATATGGTAAAGAAACGTTCTATATTATTTACAATTATTTTCCAATGAATTAGCAGTCCTCCATCGAACAATTATTTCAAATTTTGTAATTATTAATTAAGAATTATTTCAAATTTTGTAATTTAAATTAAAATATTTTCTTAATATTTCCTGTAATAATAAATATTTCTTGTAGTTAGGGCGTCTCAGTACAAAGTTTATACTCGTATTTATACGACTTACTGCAATTGAAAGCAACTAATTCAACGGATACAGGAATATGTCAATCGGTAGTCAATCGGCTCCTGGGAATTTAGTCGGTTTTATTTACAAAAACACTGTTTCGGCAACTGCAGAACGTTGAAAATTCTGCAATATTTTCCGTTTTCGTCATTTAAACCATGCGCCTTTCGTTCGAAAATGTATTAAAAAAATTGAAAAGACCGATATACGAGGGCTAGTCCAAAAAACTAGCCGACCTAACAAGGAACACACAAAGAAGTTGGAAAAAATGTTCTTTATTTTTCAACATAATCTTCTTTTAGCTCGATACCCTTTTTCCAGCGGTATTCAATAGCTTCTATACCTGTTTGTAGTAAGAACTGTCAAACTCCTTAACAACAATAATCCGCAGACTCTTCATTATAAGCAAATCTTATATCACCGGACCATTTTTTCAAGTTTGGAAATAGAACACAGTCCGAGAGAGCTAAATCTGACGAATAAGGTGCGTGACGAAGCAATTCGAACTTTAATTCATTAATTTAGACCACAGCAATACTGAATGTTTGAACTGGAGCGTTATCTTGATGAAAGAACTCCTTCTTTTTCGCCAAATGCGGCCTTTTTTTCCATAATTTCATCACCTAAACGCTGCAAAAAATTAGCGTAATATTTACCTTGATGGTTTTCTCTTTCTGAAGAAAATCAATAAAAAATAATCTCATGCGCATCCAAAAAAAAAACACACGCCGTGGCCTTGCCTGTAGACGAACCTGTCTTCCCCTTCTTTGGATACGATTCTCCCATTACAGTCCACAGCTTTGACTGTTCCTTTGTCTCTGGTGTGAAATGGTGGACTCATGTCTCATCCATGGTTATAAATCGACGCAAAAATTCGGCTTTGTTGCAGTGAATTATCGCCAAACGCTCTACTAAAACATCTTCACGACTCTGTTTTTGCTCTATTGAAAGCAAGCGCGGCACTCATCTTGAGCGCGGCTTTCTCATCTTCAAATCTTCGGTCAATATACAAGGTATAGTACTTTTTGAAATACCCATTATTTAAGCTAGCTCAGGCATCTTCAACCGCCGATCATCCAATATTATTTTATGGATTTTCTTAAACATTGAATTACATAACTGTGACCAATTTCTTTCATGTTTACAAATTCGCTGAGATCGTTTACTTTTGATTGCTCAAATAAAAATACCTCAAAATGTGGCGTTATGAAACTTGAAGCATATATTTTATAAGTTTGCTAGTTTTGGGATCGCCCTCATAACACTGCAAAAACTAAAACAAGACGAGCAAGGTCATTAAAAGTGGTAGAAAACATGGAGGTTGTTAATCAGTCTATTCGTGACGGTACTTTCATGGATCATCATCACATCGCATATTGCACAAAGGCTTAAAAAAAATTCCCTTACAAAATCCAATTGGTGCAAGAATTTGAGCTTCATATACTAATCTGGAACTTGACTTCATAAAACTAGTAACTGAGTGCTTTTCAACGCTTACGAAAATCTTATTTTCGAATTTAGCATAACAACCGCTATTAGGAACTCAAACATCAGAGCTCTCTTCATTCGTCTAAAATGACCATATGAATTGCCATATTAGCGGTAGGATGAGGTAATTTAACCCTATGAAGTTTCTTCTGTTGGGTTATTTCAAATCAAAAATTTTCGCACTTTTATTGCGTTGATTTATGATTCATGTTGCGCGGTTGGACCCAAATGCCTCAGAATGAGAAGTTTTCGACAACTGACTTGATGAACGGCACAGAAGGGGGCAACCAAAATTCCTTTGGAAGGTTCGGGGTTTTGAAGTACTTTCGGAACTTGGTATGACGAATTAGAGACGAAACGCAGAAGACCGAAGCGCTTGATTTTTTTTTCTACGTGCGCTTTATAATAGGTAAGTGTGTCTATTTTAGGTGACAGACCGCGTCGCGATGGTTAGTATATGAGAATATTGTTCGCAATCTCGCATACAGCCACCTATCATTAATTC
The DNA here is from genome assembly GCA_019455685.1 of Philornis downsi. Classification (NCBI taxonomy): domain Eukaryota; kingdom Metazoa; phylum Arthropoda; class Insecta; order Diptera; family Muscidae; genus Philornis; species Philornis downsi. The sequence goes on from JAHXMU010026629.1 coordinate 112,320, forward strand.
AACGGCGGTCACCTCGATGTTTCTGACGAACACTTCGATTAGTTGAGTAATTGACAAGTTTTGTAAATATTTCTCAAACTGTGACATTCATATTCGTTGTTAGACTGTAGGCGTCTTTGAGTGAGTCTAAAAATAGAATATGTGTAAGATCACTGAATCTAAGAAGCTTTCCCATGTTTCATTCATGATATGCAAGGGAATTTGTTTTTTTTTTTGTTTTTAAGTCTATTCTAGTCACCACGTAACTAAGTAAGTAACTAAGTGTTTTCGCCAATAAACCTTGAAACATTTAAAGAAAAATATCCATCTCGAATGACACCCATCTACCTGATGAATTGCCATGAAAAATGTTAGCGTTCACTTAAATGGTCGCGAACGTGGGGTTTATATTTGAATAATATTATTTTTAAGAAATAAATTTGCAAATTGTGTGCTTTAATAATTAATGATATTTTTGATAAACAGCTTATTTTTCCTTCAATCAAACAATCCGCAGGATAGTGAAAATCCCAATTTTTTTCATACATAATATATTAATTGAGTTCAGTTTGTTTATGGGCTTGTGTATTTTCCAATAATCACATGAACAATTTGGGCTGTCTATCAAAAACGCTATACTGAGATGATTGTTTCCCTTGTATGAGTACATGAACTATCACTACACATCATTTTTAATGTGGCAAAAAGAGTTAAATTTTTATTAAAAGCTCCGATTATGCTAATATTCTGATGTCTATTATTACAAATACTCAATATTTGTATATGCGAGTTTATTTCCCACTGTACCGATTTCACCCAGTTTGAAAAGGGTTATCAAAACAAGTCCACTTCTCATACATAATACATCGGTTAAGCTGCAGTAAAAATGGGTAAATTAGATGTTTTTTTCAATAACCCCGATTAGTTCGGCCCCTTGGAATACTGTATATATGTTGAAAAGATTCCTTCGAGTATCCATGTGATTTACATATTGATTTTAGCTAATGAGTGATTGTAAAATCATAGAAATCCTGAAGAGTGCCTATTTTTCTAGTATGAATTTGCCCAATTTTGAAGTTTACTCGCACTTAAGACTTTGAGACATTTAAAAAAAAAATTGGGCTTAGCTTAGGAATGACATACATATGACCGGAGAAGAAATATTTTATAAATCATTATTAACCAATCCGATTTTTATTTGTAGATAGTGATTATAAATTGATTTTTTGTTTTATGCGGATGTGATCCATTTTAATAGAAATGTAGGCTTAAAATTTAGTTTCGTTGTATCTTTATTAATGATATAACACACTGTTTGATTTAGGATTTCGGCCGATTATAAAATATTCCCATTGTTTGCACTTGTCATAAAGAGTTTTCCAAATAGGTTGGGCCGATGTTAAATTGAATAAGACAAGCGTTTGAAGTATTAACGAAATTGTTTTTGTATTTGAAGGACCCATGTATGCCATTATACATATATATGGAATATGGCACAGTGGCATGTATGCAAAAGGTCCAACTTTCGCTCAATTTAGCGATGGTAACATTGATTTTGAAGCGTCGATCGATTGCGGTTTTTTTTTGCCATAGACCTGGGCTTTCAGAAAACCCCACATGTAATGCCTGTTAGGGTCAAACAGCCCAATCTTGGTGGTAAATTCAGGCCACCTTCGTGAGAGATAACCATACACTCAAATCCTTCATGGAAAATGTCCACTGTTATGGCTTTCGCTATGCAGCAGGTGAAGCCGTCCTTCTGGGACTACACATCGTCCGCATCCGCATCGTTCTATGTGGGGCAAAAGAAATTAGTTATAATTAATCTGAATCGGTCGCCGTTGACGATGAAGGCCTAGCCTATTCGGAGAATTCATTATATAATCGAACATTAAAAACTAAATCAAGTATCTGCTCACGGTACAGGATGTGGCATCCTAATAATTGACTGCATTATCCTTAATTATTGACGTTCACGATACGAATTTGAGTTCAAAAATATTACTTTGTTTTGGCGTGGTTCATCTTCAGAGTTGTCTTCACATGGACTTCGTATTGCTTTCTTGGAAAAATGTTCTCAAATATCCCCACCCTAAGCTGTTCATAAGTCTAGGTGCCTGAAGCATGTCTAAATTTTGCAACGAACTGACCTAATGTGTAAATGGTTTTTCTTGGGTTAAGTGAGACATGATGGGACCATTTCTTCTTTTAGTAAAGTAAGCCTAAAATATTAGCCTCTGCAGTAAACGGAGCAGCCTTGTTATACGAGCACTAGTAAGGAATAGGAATTGTTTTTCTTTTTTTTTTTTTTGAAAACAATCCTCTTACGAGGTTTATTAAAAATTCAGTATAATACACTAATTACAATACATAATTTCAAGTAAAATGTATTAACAAATGAGTTCTGTTAATTAATTAGTTAAGATTTCATAATTTTTTGAAAACATTGGAATTACATAAGAAGCATCTGCAAATTTTGTTTTAGGTAATCCTTCACATTCTTTTTAAATGTGGATACATTATTTACATTTTTAATGCTCATTGGTAAACTGTTATATTCATAACTACCCAAATATTCTATAGGTATACGTTGTTTGGTGGTCTCTAATCTGCACCTCACAACTTTCAAATTATTAAAATTTCTTCTGCGAAAATTAGTTTGATTCTGTGTAAATTCAATCATTCTGCATCTGATTTTATTTAAAGATTTATATACATATATAACAAGCTGACGTAGATGTATTTCACGGATAGGCAATACAGAAACGTTTATATCATCATAGAGCAAAAGGTTGGGTATGCGATGGATAAATCAAAAATATTTTTAAGTGCCTTATTCTGCATGGGCTTTTTAAAGCAACAGTATTTTTGTGGCCATATACGAGTGCTAAATAACTTAAATGACTTTGAACGAGTGAGTTGAAAACAAGTAGCTTAGTTTTTATATTCAATATGTATTTTAATTTATATAAAATGCCAATAGCAGGAGCAATTTTCTTCTTAACATTGGTGATATGACTTTCCCAGGTTAAATTAGTTTGTAATGTCACACTCAGGTACTTCACTTCAGAAACTTCCGTGATTGCCATACTATCGACAAAAATACTGAAATTGTTTTCCATTCCATGCGAGCGTGGTCTAAATCGAACTAGTTTAGTTTTGGTTGCGTTTAGTACTAATTTATTTATTTTCACAAACTCGAAAATTAATGACACGTCTCTCTCCATCATGGTTTTTAAAGCTAGATCATATTTATATGGATAAAATAAACACATATCATCTGCAAACATATACAACCGGCCATTCAATTTCAAATTAATTAAATCATTTAAATAAATGGAAAACAGAAGTGTTCCCAAGGCACTACCTTGCGGCACTCCTGATTTTACATGAACTAATTCACTCTTTGCCTTACAAATTTGTACATATTGTTTTCTGTCACATAAATAGCTTTTGAAGAGTTGTAATTCCTTGCCGACAATTCCATAATATGATAGTTTTTCCAGCAGTATATCATGATCTACAAGATCGAATGCCTTAAAAAAATCCAAAAATAGGCCTGCAATGCCATGAAACCCACTATCCAAACCATCACAAATAAAGTTTACCACATTGATCACAGCTTCTTTAGTTCCACTAACTTTTCTAAACCCAAGCTGGTATTTGTACATACATATGTATATTCATTTTGATTTAAGTAATCCATCAACTTCTTATGCAATAATTTTTCAAAAATTTTGTCTATTACAGACAAAATTGCAATACAACGACGATACTCTTCCACAGACATAGCTTTCGAAATTTTCGGAATAGGAATAATTTTACTAATTTTGAGACTATCAGGATATTTTGCGCTTGCAATTATTCTATTAAATATGGTCATTAATACTGGAGACAAATAGTTACTACATTCAACTACTATTTCTGACATAATACCATCATAACCCGGCGCAGCATTAATATTAAGGTCATTAATCACGTCAATAACCTCATTTTCATTAAATGAATCTAGCGAAAAATTGCTTGATTTCCTCCTCAAAGTCCTTAATATGTTGCAATTATCTTCAACAAATATCATAATTTCTTGCTTCAAACTTTTCACAGACCCTACAAAATATTGATTTAAACGATCAGCTTTCTCCTGATCACAAACAACTCTTCGTCCATCTTCTATAATATTCTGTATTTCTTTATTTGTATTACGTCCCAAAACAGTGTTTAAAAAATTCCAAGATTTTTTCGGATCATTATTAACTTTATTCAGATTGTTAAAATAATAATTGCTCCTAGACTCCGCACTAGCTACCTTAATTACCTTACTAATACCTTTTAACAGCTCATTATATTTCTTAGATTTCGCCTTCCTTCTTTTAATGAGCAATTTCTTCTTAAGCAAAATCAAATTCTGTAGATTTGCATTTACCCAGGAGTAAGAGCAAATCTAAGCTGTTTTTTATATTTCGTCTCACTAGTTCAGTAAGCAATAGCTCTATTGATTAAACCTATTAGATTATTAGCGTGATCTTCTGAAGTATCTGAAACTGGCTCAATATTAATTTGCAAATAACGTTTAACTTTATTCATATCACAATGCTTTTTCGTTTTCTCTATACTTTCTGTGGCCAAAATCTACTGAATCAACAGAAATTGTCCAGAAAATATTGTTGAAAATGTGGTTAATGCTCGTATTACATTCTACTGTTGTAATTAGCTAGTGACAGTTGTGACAATCATAATTTAGGCACAAGTTTTCCACTTCGTTAAATGATTCATTTTCATTTGGTTTGTGCCAGCGTTTTCTATGTCTCCTACGAATTAGCAGGAAAGATCTGCTGATATGTTGGAAAGATACTAGCTTTGCAGACATACAATTAATATTCTTTCTATTCACATGACTGACAGTTCGTAAATTAACAAATTTTCTTGTGACATCTTAACCTTTTTTTTACAACGACGTTCGAAAACTTTTGTGGTTTATGAATATATTTTGCTTACGAATTACTTTTTCCCTTGCAATATATTCATGTTTATAAGGCAAAATAATTTTCAATTCTTAAACTAATTTTATAACTTTTTAGCAAAGGATTTTTTTTTTCATAAATATCTAACCAAAAGTAATAAAATTTCTAAGAAATAACACAATTAGTAACAAAAATGTATTTGATTTCAATAACTGAGCCTTTGGTGGGGTTTAAGATCAAACCAAAAAAGGAATCCAACTTACAAAACAAAAGAATGAATGAAATGCCTTCTTTAAAATAACATTTCAAAAATTTTTACGCCAAAGGATTCAATTGCAAATAATTTCCACTTGATTTTCATCTTTTCATCATTGCGGGTTTTACGATTTATTCTGTTCAAGCAGCTCCTTTGCAAACAAATAATGCGTATAATTACGAGTATTTATTATTTCAATGTCTAAATACACAAAAACCAGAACCAGAGCCCAGAAATCGAAAAACCGCGGCGGCCCAGTACAGCCACAACAGTCATCTCTTCGACCCTCCCCCCAACATGGAAAATTGTATTTTGAAGAAGAGAAAATTTCGGGGGCAGAGCAATAAACATTTGAAACAGACGAAAATATTTCAATTAATTTTGCATACAATTATTTGGCCTCATTTGTAGGCATCGAAAGTGACAGCGTATTTAGTTTGTTAAGCAATTTGTAACGCAGTATTTTCAATAATGGGTTAGTATCGGAATTATTCGAATTTTGTAGTCCCGTTCAAAAAGGAATTACAGAAAAATTTGCTAATTGCTAAAATTGCAAAGAAAGATATGATATTGTGAGACTGAGTTCAAAATTCCATGACAAGTCGTGGCAATGTCTTAGATTATGATCAAACTTTCCTGTAGTAATACCTTGCAGTATTCGTGCAGTTGTGCCTATATCGCCAGTGTAGGTGAGTTCTATGTGGCCTTTGATGAAACCGGTAGCAGTCATACTTACTGCCTCGTTTGATTTGAAATGAACCAGTAATGTAAATGCCATTCGTCATAGATGTACGAGTGCGGTAAAATTCGACCATGACTTCAAATAATTGTAACCGAGTCAGAATGTTGAAGACAACTTTTGAGTCGACGAGTAAATGGTAGAAATCGATCTGTTTTCCTTGTTTACTCCCAGAAATTTTCATAATGTGAATAACTGGTTAATTTGTCGAACCACCTGGCCTCAAGCCGCACTGATAATGCTCAATTGACACGGAAGGGAATTGGCTTTACTCTTTCCCATGAAGCACTCGACGGGAACTTACATTCGGTGGGTTAAACGTGGTTCCCGTAATAGTTAGTACACACACTTTCATCGACTTTTTCGTTGAGTCAATTGTGTTTAGTAACCGACGGGTGCCTCTAAAGAACAAGCTAACACTGGCTAACACTTTTCGGGAACAAACCATCTGAGATCCATAGACTTTAAAGTGGCTCCACAATCGCAACTGAAATTTGCAGTTTAACTTATAAAAACTGCTATTTTGCGACTATCTATTCGTTTACAGAATGAATGTATACTGCTTGTGACAATGAGAAATGCGAAACAATTTTGAATAAATTTATTTCGAGAAATTTTACAATTATTTGAATTCTCCGATATCTCGTTATTTTATCAATATCACGAAAAAAAATTAAAAATAAATTATTTCAGCCCAATATTTCAAATCTTTCTTGTGATACCTTTTCCCAAATGCTTAACATACTCGTATATTATCATATCTAAAGATATGTGGAATAACTTGAAAAATTCGGCATTGTGAAAACTTATATGCCTGAGAATCTCAATGTGAACGTAAATAGTTGTAACGAGTATTTCGGATAGAGTACTTACAACTAGTTTCCTTTTTTTTTAAGAAATGTATCTGCAAATGAATTGTTGGCAGCAATATATCATATTAAGTCACAAGCAGTTGGATACGATGGTATACCACTGAAATTCATAAAAATGGATTTTCCGGTAATATCAGAATATTTGGTTCACATTTTTAATACTGCTAACTACCTACTGCTTGAGGTAGTTACTCAATATATCCTGAAATGTGGAAATATGCAACAGTAATACCAGTACCAAATGTAAAAATTGCTTGGCAATGTTCTGAGTTTCAAAAGTTTTTGAACTGCTTATAAATGACCAGCTGTTTTTATATTTACAAGAAATTTCATTATTATCAGAATTTCAATCCGGATTTAGGAAAGGGCACAGTACAGCATCGCTAATGGTTGATATGATTGACGAAATAAGGGTAAAATTACTATGATAACTATATCGTGGCCTCAATTGGTATGGACTTTAGCCGTGTCTTTGAATCAATATGTCATGAAACACTATTAAATAAGCTATTTCAAATGTATAACTTCTCGACATCGGCATGCCATTTTATTCATTCTTTTTAATGTGGCAGAACACAATGTGTTCAGTCCCAGGGTGAAAATTCGGATTTACGACGGACATATGGTGGTGTACCGCAGGGTTCTGTATTAGGGCCCACGTTGTTTTCAATTTACATCAATAACATCTTTGGACATATACATACATTCTCTTAAAGCTCATTTATATGCTGATGATTTGCAACTCCTAGCTTATGAGAATAAAGATTTTTTCAATAACTTCCAAAATCGTATAAATAATGATTTAAAAAATATTAGTCGCTGGTGTGAAAATAATTTTATAGCTATAAACCCGCCTAAATCAAAAGCATTAACTTTTAACTTAATCCTAGTTTCGTCTATGTTAAATGGTTTAATTATTGATAATGTTAGCAACATAAAAATATTAGGATTTACTCTCAAATTTGAAAGCCATATCAGGCAGGTAGCTTCTAAAATTACATTCTTGCTACGCAAGTTAAATAACATAAATGTGTCTCTTCCGCTAAAAATGCGAAAACATATCGCAAAGACGATGTTGATGCCACACGTTATCTATGGCTTAGAAGTTTTGTTGTGGAAAAAGTAGAGGTAGATTAGAGCAATTAGAAATATCCTTTAGCCGTATAATTTGTGTATAAATTAAAACATTATGATCATGTTACACCATATACTGTTGAGTTTTTGGGATGTACATTTGAAAACTTTATCGATCTTTAGAATTAAAAGTATGAAATTTCGCACTCCCAAATACATTTGTGGTTGGAAGATCTTCAAGAACGAATATTTTACAACTTCCGCGGGCGCGAATGCTAATAATGCTGAGGTCTTTTCGATTTCGTACCATACGGTTATGGAATTCAGTGCTTCCATATGAATACAGAAGATTATCACTATCATGCTTTGGATTTAAGAAGCTCTTATTATCTTGCTTGTAGAATTATTATGCTTTACTATAAATTGTTAATGCTACACATTTTATATCCTATCTTTCTCCATATTCGTTATTAATACTGTCATTAATATTATTATAATAATCATTATTAAAACTTTTTAAGAACTGAATTGTAAAATTTCAAGCGTGTGTCGCAAAATGTTGGTCTGCGTGATCAACTTGTCCGTATTTGGATTGCGATATGGAAATAAAACAAATAAAAAATAAACAAAAATAAAAATAAATTTATATATATATATATATATATATATATATATATAATGTATAACGAATGTGTTCCGGTCGAGTTATATGAAACCAAGGCATACTTTATGAATCGAAGGCGGTCGTAACTACGGGCAATTAAACCAGTATAGAGATTTCAGGCAGATTGAGCTACAAATAACATAAAAAAAAATTTTACAAATTTGGTTTATAATTTTTACATAAAGCCAATGATCCGAAACATTTAATTTAGGAATGACAAAAATAACATTTTGGTTTTATTTTTTTTCTTCTTTTTTTTTAGAGAAAATTACACCAAATTTACAAATTAAATCATACTCCAAAAAATATATAGACTGATTCTACTTTAATCTTGTGGGGGCTATGAATTCTAAATTGTAGGTGAAAATGTGATTTTGGTCGAATCCGTCATGTTGGATGGGGAGGTAGAAGAAGGATTAATTCATTTAGTTATATGCCTAAAGTTGAATGTAAGAAAAAATTTAAGTGTGAATGCGGATTCGAATAGATATTTCAGAAATTGCGATAAAAAAACAATATTTTAGTGTTTAGATTATTATTTGGTAAAGGATGTGATTGTTATTTGAAGGAGGATATATAACTGTATGGGTATAGATAGGGTGTGATTTATTGCTGAGTTCTTATCAATAAACGTCTTTCAGTAAAACACAATAAATGAAACAAAATTATAACTTACTGAAGTTTTCCACTTAGAAGTTATATAGAACCATACTTTATATGTTTGGAGTGAGGCCATGTAATAAATTTTTATTCCCAGAACTTAGTTTACACAAATCCTAAAATTTTGCTGAATTTAGTGTAATTGAATGGAAGATATGAACTTTGGAATAAGTGGATTAAATTAAGTAATTTGTATGGGTACCAGATGAGGCGTGGTTATCCGGTTGATTTTTTCAATTGCAATTCAATTAAAAAGATTTTAAGAATATAGGATTTAGGGTCTACAACGAAAATATAAAATTTTCATAAATTGGTCAATATGTATTGGAGGTATCAGAAAGGGCATGGCATACCGTCTATTTTCGTTCCCAGAACTAAATTAGTCAAGGGCGTCATTTTTGCCAAATACGAGTGAAGTTCGTAGAACTTTTGTCAAAATGTAAAGCTAAAAATATATGGCTTAAATCAGTCACTCGCTTGGGAGGGGGAGCACAGATTTCACTCATTTTTCTCAAGATTTCAAGCATTATCAGTCCATGGAATGAATTAAAATTTAGGTTACAGCAGCGCAAGAGCTATGTGGAAGAAATGGAATCCTGTGGAATACAATACACCAGTGCACATTTCTCATCTATTAGAAAATCCAATTTCCGAACATAAAAGCAGGGCTCTTAGGTTACGTACAGAATATATCTCGGCAGCAACGGCTGTATACCTATAGGTTTATACAGGGTGGCGCACGAATCGTGCTAATGTCAACTGTCTAGGGGGGGGGGGCCATTATTTAAAGATGTTGAAGGGTGTCTTGTCCAGAACTGTGTCGAAGACGTATACGTTTCAACAGCATTCGGTTCTAGCAAGATGGAGCATCTGCACGTATAGCTACACCGATTATGGCGGAGCTCCAAAGAAAATTCCCAAATAAATTAATATCCAGAAAATCCACTTCCACTAGCCCCCAAGGGGGGGCTTTTTTTATGGGTTTTTTTCTTCAAGCAAGAGGTGTACAAAATAAAACCAACGAATTTGACTGAATTGAAGCAGTACACTAATACAATAATTGAGGCGATCCCGACTTCAGCCCTTCAGGCCGCAAATGAGCGAGGAGCTTATTTACAGTCTACCATCTTCAAATCCAATTAGTTATATAAAATAAAATTTAAAAATAAATAAATGAATTACATTGATTATAAAAAGTTACTTGAACTTCTCATTGTATTGCAATTGGTGCGCCACCTGTATAACGTAACTGGGCATGGTATATGGTAAAACCCACTTCACTTTAGAACTGATTCTTATATTTCGAATCAATGATGCTGCTTCACATTTTCATCCCTATGGCCGCAATTATATACGGTCATTGTGCTGTAATTCCATAACGATATTGAAAATTGATGCTGACATTAAATTTACTTTCATTGCAATTGTAGTAAAACATTTAGCCTCTACATACCATCACTTTACGCACCATTTCACTCGCGTTCATTGCAGGGTTCAAAACTAAATGTCTATTTATTGAAATTTCATTGAAGTTTCAAAAGGATTGTTGAAATAATTTTCACTTTGGCCGCAGTAACTCAAAACCCAATGAATCCTGAATATTTTATTTTTTTTGTAGACCGACATCGCCTTCTTTCCCCAACCAACATTCATTGAGTCTTTACGCTATTGGATGCCAACAGAATTCTTATACTTCTTATTATCCTCACAGTTGCTGCCGCAATGGGGCCGTGTCAGAGGATTCACGTTCAATTGAAAAGTTAAAGGCCACACCGTTTTGTATGGTAACCGCAATCACTAAAACTAATAACTTTTCTTTCGTCTTTTTGTTGTTGTTTGTTTGCGGGCCGTCAATGAGCATGATGAAATTTATATTCAAATGTGGTGGTAAGCCAGGTGGCAGGACGCCAGAATGGCAACAATGTCAGGATGATGATTTTAACCTGACTGTTTATTTATTCATGAGCTTCTTGATTTTTCGTCTGATATTCATTAAATCCTTCTTCCGCTACGAACACCGAAAATTATACAGACATAACCACAGAGTGGTGGGGGTAAATGTTTGTTGTTCAAGGATTTCACTTTGAAGATGCTGGTGTTTCAGTTTGTCTATCTGTGTGTCTATCTCTCAATCGCTCACATAGTTGGCGTTTGTGTATTTAGATATATTTAGATATGTAATCATCTTTGCCTTCATTCGATTTGTATGTATTTCTGTAAGTTTATTTATCTTCTTGCTTGGCTTCTTCTGGTGAGGATTTCTATCTGTATCAAAAGTTTTGACCATCACCGCCAAAGGAAAAAAAAACGGCCACCATTATCGCGTTTAACGGAAATCATTTAAAATTCATTGAAGTATCTATAGACGTCATGGTTTACTTCCAAACTTTTCAATTTGTTATTTAAAGTTTATGAAAATCGGGAGGGATGGAGGCTCTTTGCCGGTGTTATGATTAATATTTTACTTTTGCATATTTTATATGTGAAAGAAATTCGATGTATTTTTCAATGGGAATAGAAGAATTGAATTTTAAGTTTCCACAAGCATTCTCATACATTTAATATTTGGATGTTTAAAAAAACTGCATCGAAACTACACCAGCATTTGACTTGTTTTCCCATTTTGGCAGACTATACTACAGCGGCCTCGTTCTATTCACCCAACCCCTGTGGCAGTCCGTTTTTAAGTTGCAATAAAAAGTTTTTCCAGAGATTTTTCCATTATTTATATGCTTTGCTTCGTTTATAACTGTATTTCTATTGAGGATTTAAAAGATTATTTGCAGAAAGACAATGACAATTAATGCTATTGTCTCTAAGTTTTGTAACAGACTCTTTACAATAACGTTTTGCTATGAATTGGAGAAGCTCATATGAAGTTAAAATGATATCATCCTGTTCTTACTATAAAACTTGTTTCTACCATGGTTGTTAAAAGTCATCATCATAATGTAATAACAGAGAATCCTTTGCTACTAGCAATAAATAGAAACAAACGTTGGTTAGCATTTCTTTCTACAAATGAATATTGATGTTCTCCTCATTTGAGGAAGCTCATGGGGAGCTATTTTGTAAACTTTGTACGGATCCCATAACAAAAATATTTGTTAACAATAGACAAGTTGCAACGTTGGCTGGTGATAGAACATTATATAGATTCCATTATGGATTTTGATTCAGTATCGATGTACGAAGTTGTCACCATATAAGTGGGTGTGACAAAAACGTGCTTTTCTCATATGTTATTACATACAACGTGACAAAAAATCCAATATTTTTTCAAAACACTGAAGGCTTTATTTACCATAGAGTAATCTGATTTATGTCAAATATACACAGTTTTGTTCGATAACTGGTACGAGGGTGCTTCCAAAACTGGTCAAAGAAGGCAAAGTGTTCCTTATTTTTCAACATAATCTTCTTTTAGGTCGATATCTTTTTTCAGTGGTATTCAATAGCTTCTATACCAGTTTATAGTAAGAACTGTCAAACTCCTTAAAATAGCAATCAACCGCAGATTCCACCTCTTCATTGTTGGCAAATCTTTTACCACCGAACCATTTTGTCAAGTTTGGAAATAGAAAATAGTCCCAGGGAGCTGAATGAGGTGCGTGATGAAGCAATCCCAACTTTAACTCATTAATTTTGGCCATCGCAATGCGAATGTGTTAACTGAAGCATCGTCTTGATAAAACAACGCTTTCTTTTTCGTCAAATGTGGCCTTTTTGCCACAGTTTTATCACCTAAACGCTGCAATAAATTACCATAACGTTAGCCGTTGATGGTATTTGCTTTCTGAAGATAATCAATAAAAATAATTCTATGCGCATCCCAAAAAAACAGACGCCATGACCTTGCCTGCAGACGGAGACGCCCTCACGATTCTCTCATTTCAGCTGTTATTTTGTCTCAGGTGTGAAGTAGTCAATCCGTGTGTCATCCACTTGGTGGTTACGTCAACGAGCAATTGTCGCATATGGGGCTCGTAGAATCCAGAAGTGATAGTGGAAAAGCCATTACATCCGGAAAAAATGAATGTTTGGTGCGCATTATTGTCTGTAGGTGTCATTGGGCCGTGTTTTTTCCTAAATGACGCTAAAGAAATCTCAAAAGAATCCACTGCTGCAACCAATCCAGAGGCGGTCATTTAAATGACATTGTATTTCGTACATAATGGGAAGGTTCAAGCATTATAATGAAACAAAAGTTTGATCGAAAAAAATTGGGCGAGCAGAAACAACAAAAAGATGGATAAAAATTCAACCGCATCCAAAAAAGAAAATGATTTGCAGTCAGTAGAGTTATTTACACATCAAGTATATAAAAGTTTAGCTAGAATGATATAAATAACAAGTTAAAACTTGAAAATTCGTAGTTTTTTTAAACACGCCGACAATTGTCATGGTCGCTCAAAAACGTATGTGATTATTGAAAGATCTTTTCCTCACTACCATCATATGTATATAGATTTTAATATAAATAATTATTGTTGACAAACGCAAAAAAAAAAAAATATATGGGGTTTCAGTGGTGATTTCAGTACCATTTTGGGCGGTTTTTTTGTTTTTGTTACTGGACGGGTAAGTGGTTATGTCAAATACACCCTCATCCCAGAGGTACGTCAATTTTCTAGTGAAAATTCGTATTCATTTAGTGTTTTTCGACGGCCAATTATGGCGTACTTCCAAAAAATGTAGATGATCTGCTATGGTTTTCCCCGTGTCCATCAAAAGCGTATAACTACAGTACATACATATACAATACTTGAATAGGCATGTTTTTTTGCTAGGGGCTACAATTTCATACTTAATCTTCTTATCATTATGCGAATTTTTTTTTTTTTTTTTTTTTGTGTAAAATTCGTTTTCTTAGATCAAAGGGCGCACCAAAAAATATATTAAAATCGGCATTGGTTTTCACAATGATATTCTTGGTCAGTAAATTATATATGAACTTTATGAGGTTTTAGATGAATAATTATAGTTGTTTCAAAGGAAGTGGCAAAAAAAAAACATTTTTTAAGGTTATGTCTTTTTGAAGCATTCAATCCAATCAAAACTTACATATAATGATATTTTTTATGGTAAAAAGCGTGAGACTTTTTCTTTTCTTTTTCGGAAAAACCACTCTTTGTTTTTGGAAAATATTTAATGTTTATCCTCTCTAATAAGTTTCGAGCTAAGAATGTCCCGAAAATCCGCAGCTTTTTTTCTTTTTGCAAATTGATTGTATTTTAATATTCCGTACAAATTTGAAAATAATGTTATTCGTAGTCTCTCAAAGATTAAATATTTTCAGTATTGGCAATTTATCATTTTAATTCTCCCCAATTATAAATTTAGCATCCTAAAGCCAACCCTCACAGCATAGATCCAAACCAGATTACTGCAACTTCTTTCTCCCAGTTTTTGCTATCTCTCTCTCTTCAACGTTAGCAAAATAATAACGATGCGCGACTCGCTTTTTGTCATCTGCATTTAGTTGCTCCCTCCTCTCTGAAAAGTTCAGACGTTTCGGTGCCGCGACCGGGTTTGTCACGGAAAAGTTTCATAAAAGTGATATAAATTCAAGTATTCTTCAAATAGCGGTGGCAAAATGAGCTGTCGTGTAATATTTTGTAATAATAATTCGCGTTTCAAATGCTGGTTAACGTTCTAATTGGTGGACTAAACAGAATCGTGTAAAATGTGTGATTGTGCTTAAATACAGTGGCATTGTGTATATGAATTGATCCATATTCATCCGCTTTCGTATATTCGTTCATGCTTCAAGATCAAACTCTTTTAGAAATCACTATATGCAAATCAGAAGCCGTCATCATACATATGTATGTACATATGTTTTTCCTAAATTTTGCCAAATTATTTCTACATCATGCATTTTCTCTATTCGTTGCCGTCCGCCTTTTCGCCTTCTTTCTGTTGTTCTTCTATGTCCGTTTTCTTATATTTACCGTTTGCTTAAAAGTCAATATGATGCTATATCAAAATTGGAATTGCCTAGCAACTATTTTAAAACAACAACAAAGGGTAAATTGCATACATACTAATACATATACAAGCATTTGACTGTTTTGTCGACTAAGCCAATTTGAATGTGAAATGAAAACTATAGAAATAAAATGAGAACAAAGAGAAAAAATAAAATAAAGAGTCGATAGTTGTTAATAAGAGAGAGAAATTTAAGTTCTCTGTATAACAGTTACTTAGCGAAAAAGTTATATGGTGCGAAACTGTGATATGAACAACGAACTTTAAACCTCTTTGTTTGTGCAATGTAGAGATCATTTTTTTCATCAAACTCAACATTTCGAGGTAAGTTTCCGTGCTGTTGCCGCATTGTAGAACTACTTAATGTATAACATTATTAAAGCAATCCTATAAATGAATGTTATGTTCAATTATGTTGATTGAATGTTATGGCTATAAATTTTATAAAAACATATACTCGTACTTAACGAATATGTTCGTTTAACATGATTGTAAACATACAAATGACTTTCTCGGACAAGGACCATGAAATGTACCGCAAACAATGTAGCTGATACCTAGTCGGTTAATTACATTACCACTTAATTTAGACTGCAATCAGTAGGGTATGACAAATAGAGTATTTGAACCGGAAATGGCTCAACTATGTTGTTTGTCCGATATCGAATGGGGGACTTTTCAAAAACGCTATTTTCAAATGTCTATTAATTCGATCCTTTGTTTCGGTTATATCGATTTTGAAAAATTACGATAATAAATTAACATTGATTTCAAGTCGAGCAAATTACAATTTAAAACTTAGGAAAATAAATGAAATGTGATTTTGATCCAATCTGAGTAACAAACTCTATGAACTTGGGCCATAACGATAACGTTGGATAACTCAGATGTTTTTTGGCCTTTGTCAAAAGCTTGAATGTTGATTCCAATGTACAGATTCTGCCATTGTTAGGAGAAATCTTCGGACGGAGCGATACTGTAAAATATTGGCTGTCAATAATTCAAAATATTATTGATTTTTGTCTTTTTATTGGTCAGTATATTATAGAATCTACGTTACCGTCAAAACTTCTAATGTGGCAAAAGATTTATACAGTAAAGTCTCCTCTAAGATATACATATATACATTCTTCTAGTGATGACAAATATCGGATGGTTCGGAAAGTTGTTTCGGTTTTTAAAACAAATTTATTTACAAATGTATATACAAAAAAACAACTATTTTAATCTATTATATAATTTCCCCCTTTTTTTAATAACTTCTTCCCATTTCTCAGGGAGCTTTTTAATTCCTCTCTCATAAAACTCGCGTGGTTTTTCTGAAAAATAAAGTTCAATTCGATTTTTCACTTCCTCGTCGTTGTGTTCGGGTTGCGAAATTGGTAATAGTCGGACGGGGCGAGTTGTGAAGACTACGGTAGGTGAGGAAACTTCCCACCCAAGATCTAACAGTTTCTGACGGGCCCGCAAGGCAGTTTGAGGCCTCGGTGGGAGAGTGAGGTACCCACACATCAATGTTGCTTACAAATCCGAGCTCTTTTATGACCCCGTGAATGGCTGAGACTGATCTTTTTATTATTTTAGCTACTTCCCTACCTGCTACACGGCGATTAACAATAATTAAATCTCTCACCTCATCGGAAACAATTTCTTTTGGTTGTCCTGGAAGCGCCCGTTACAGAGAAGTAGCCCGTAGAAAGTCTTTTAAACCATTTTTGGCAAGTTCTTTTATTTGGTCAGCTTTCTTCATAAACAGACTTTATTTTACGCCTGGCTTCAGCAGCCGTTTTTCCTTTTCGGAAATAATACTGCATAACATGTCTAAAATGCTTTTTTCGCTCATTTTCTCACTTTTTAAAACGTTTTTTTTTAAACACTATAACCTCTCACGACTAGGATGAGAACACAAGTTGCAATAGTAAACAGTTTAGAGAAGTTATGATAGTGTTTGAAGGAACTCTGTGCCATAAGAAGTGACGAATGGTGAACTAACGAATTAAGCGAACGCACTTTCCGAACAGCCCAATATTTTGCAACAATATTTTCAAAGCTTGTAAACTGGACTATGTTTAAAACTTATTCACGACGTTTTAAAGAATAAATTCCCAGCAAGAAAGTAGAATTCATTTTGAAGGAATCATACTTCTGCTACTTCCAATGGAATAGTATAAGCACATGTTCTTCCTCCAGATAAATGGTTTTAAGGATACTAATTAAGAGACATAATTTTTCAATTGAAGGATAATGATAATAATTTTTAATATTCAAATCGATTTCGTAAATCTGCATTTACAATCCTGGTCTATTTTTAATCTCTGATCATGTTTTCGAAGTAGACAGGTGTTTTAGTTTCATCAATTTATTTTCGCTAATTAAAATGTACTTAAAAAAGTACGAAAACTTGAGTTAGATGGACCGAATTGCTGCATTTTAACCCGCTATTCCTTTACGTAGATGTAAAAACGTGAGGGGTGACGTGATAAATTGCTAAGTTCTTATCAAAATATAGACTGAAATAAAGCGCGTCTGTCTGAAGTTCTCGGTTCAAAATTGTTTCTAAATTAGCCAATTGGCTAATTAGTGTGTGTGATGCCTTAAGCGGCTTGATAATGCAATCCATTTGCAAAAGTAAGTACGTAATGCTTGCTAAATTGCTGGGTTCATATCAAAGAAATACTCCGAATTAAAGCACATTGTAAGAATCAAAATTATACATTTTGGAAGTCCTCCGTTTAGACAAATAGGCCACTTATTTTTACTAAATTGGACAGTTCGTATGTGTACCGGATGTGATGATACAGGACGCTATTATTCACTGAATTAATTTTAAACTTGATGCCATTGAATGGAAGATATGAATCTAGGATTGCATGGGAGTTACCAGACAGGGAGTGGTTATTCGGTCAATTTTTTTTTCAAACTTTACCAAGCATTATAATGCAACACAATTGATAAAATTTAATTAACTGCGGTTCACGAAATGGAGATTACATTGGAAAAAACTAAATTTCGGTAAATCGGTCAATTTAATCGGAGGCATCGAAAATTCCAATGTCCTCCATTTCCATTTTCAGACCTTTATGTTCACCAACCTAATGATGTGTGCTAAATTTAATTGAATTCAGTAGAAAAGGGAGTTATTACTCTATTGATTTTTTTCAAGTTTTACAAAGAATTATAAATCATAATCATAAATATTGAACAAAAATCTAGGCTACTACAGACTACTAGTTGGTAATTACAAACGATAAATTGAATTTTGGGAAGGCACGGCCTTTATTTTCTATCCCAGAACTTAGTTCGCCAATTCATTATGTGTGCCAATTTCTTTGCATAAATTCAATATAACTGTTTGCCAGATATGAATCTAAGAGTATGAAGGTTAAACCAACTGTTTGGAGGGAAAATTTTTTTTAAATTCTGTTAAGTGTTATAATCCAATATAGTGGAAAAGCTTAGATTGCTGCATTCTACGAACGAGGAATTACAGAGAAAAGATCGAATATCGGAAAATCGATACTCAGGTATCAGAAGATTTGGCAAACTATTAAGCAAGCTATTAAGCTGTGTCAGGTTTTAAGAAATTTCATAAAGATTTACGACAATTATCGTGTTTACCAGCCTGCCTGTTAGCCAGACGGATATCGCTCAATTGACTTAAAAAGTCATGATAAACATTTGATCGAAAAATACTTGGTGCTTCAAACGTTTCTTTCTGAGTGTTACATTTTTGTCGTACCGCATAATATCTGTGTTTGCAAGAAAAAACAATTTAAGTGGAGTTGGACAAAATCGAATTTATTCCTTATTATTGTTGTCTTTATTTAGACACGTATCAAGTCCAATTCTCAGTCAAAACTTCGGTGTAATTCACAAGTTATAGCTATAACAGCAATTTCTACAAAATTACGTAATGTCTGTAAAAATTGATATGTTTTTTTTTGTTCTTGTTCGTGTCCTTAATCCGTATGGTGTAGTCTAAGCGAGGTTCCAAAATTCGGTATATTTTGAGCGTTATCAAAAATTTCAAAATATCGATTTTTTGAAAAACACTCAAAATCACAAATCAGCAAGCTGGTAGTTAAATCGGTTTTCCATATAAGCACTAATATATATAAGGTGAAGATATAAACAGCATTCCATATACGATAAACTTAAAATCCACGGATATTTCCGTTCAACTTTTCTGGGACTGTTTGAATAGAATATGGCAGGGATTATCGGCAAATGCTATTCTCATAAACTTTTAGATGAATTATTTAAAGCGCCATCAGATGTAAGACTCCTCCGATTTTCAAATATATTGTAGCAGCGTATAAAGAATGACATTTTATCCAATCCCCTTAGCAATCCCCCGAACGGAAGTTTTTTCCCAACCGCTCCATTGTATTCTGAAATATGAACTAATTTTATTTTGTCTACTCTGGTGATGGTGTGCGCAATTTCCTATATACAGGGTGGCGCACCAATTGTGCTACAATCAGAAATAAATACCTTTTTTTAAATCAATGTATTTCATTTATTTTTGTTTTGTATTGTACAGAAAATTTAATTTTATTTTATATAACTACATAATTGGTTTTGAAGATGATAGAGCATAAATGACCCCTATGCTAAATCACGCATATGCGATACCTGATCAGAAAATTATTCACTGCGGTCTAAAGGGTTGAAATCGGGATCCTCTCTAGATTGGTTGCAGCAGTGGATCCTTTTGAGATAGTTTCCGACCCCTTTTTCTCACATTTCGTGCGGTATTTCGGCGATAACTTGACAAATTTTGGTTTTCAAATGCTCCAACGTTTGGGGATTATCTGCATAAATACGGCTTTTGACGTAGCCCAACATAAAAAGTCTAACGGCGTCAAATCGCATGATATTGATGGGCAATTGATGTCTCCAAAACGCGAAATTTGATTTTGTCTACTCTGGTGACGGTGTGCGCAATTTCCTATATACAGGGTGGCGCACCAATTGTGCTACAATCAGAAATAAATACCTTTTTTTTAAATCAATGTATTTCATTTATTTTTGTTTTGTATTGTATAGAAAATTTAATTTTATTTTATATAACTACATAATTGGTACATAATTGAAGATGATAGAGCATAAATGACCCCTATAAATCACGCATATGCGATACCTGATCAGAAAATTATTCACTGCGGTCTAAAGGGTTGAAATCGGGATCGTCTCAGTTATTTTTTTAACGGACTGCTTCAATGTAGTCAAATTCCTTGGTTTCGTTTTGAACACCGGCAAGCGAAGTTCTGTGTATTAATTTGTTTGGGAATTTTCGTTGGAACTCCGCCATAAACGGTGTGGCTATGCTCCACCACAATTGCTCCACCTTGCTGGAACCGAAAGCTATTGAAGCAGATAAGGCTTCGGCGCAGTTCTGGGTAAAAAAAATCCTTCAACATCTTTAAACAATGATCCCATTAACATTGATATTGTGTTTGCAGCACTATTCGTGCGCCACTTTGTAGTTTATTTTCTTATTTATGTAAAATTATGTGGAAATGTTTGACAACAATTGGATTCCGCTTGGGGATTTGTAAGGAACTTTTCGATTCATAATTTACCACAAAGTAGTGATTAAAATGTTAACAACATTCATGTAAGACAATGCCTGATAAACCCACAATGCACTGCATATAACAATAATGCATAACTTAAGTTTGTGTCACTTTAGTGACCAAAAAAAAAAAAAAAAAGAAAGCATGAATCCGTTGAAAACATTTCATATCAACGCAACATTAAAAAGTAGGCAGCCAACATATTGTTATGATTTATTTTCATAACGTGGCTGTGACCACTGCTGGTAACCCAAAAAGCGGTTGGATGATAGTGGTTCAACATAATGACGGTTTTCGTTCTCATCCATTCCTGGAAATTTAATTAAAAATGTTAGCTTGTAGGAGAAAAAAAATGAGTATCATCGAAAGAATGAGATGAAAAAAAAACGGAATTACTCTTATCACTCCGGCAGCCATAAATAGTTACTGTAACTTGTACAACTGCAACAATTTATCCCACTGCTGCCGCTGCTGCTGCTGTCGGCAATGGTGTGGTATTCGTGTTGCTGCTTACTATGAAGATGTTGCTGCTGATGCTGTGGGCATTTATTATGATTTTCATTTAAAAACCGCAACTGTATGAACGGAATGCAAACCAAAACTACAAAAGAAGTTGAAGTAACCATCATCATCACTTGCGCAATTTGTTCCGGGTGCCGGTAAACAGAGAATAGTTGAGTCAACTCCTAGTTTGGGGCCTGTGTGTGTGTTTGTCGAATAGTGGGAAAAGTGGAAATGGGACAAACGACGGATGGTCTGTTTCGACCATCTGGCTTTTGCATCATAGAAAAATGTTTAGTTCTTAAATGAATTAATGTTGCAAAATGTTAATAATTTTTTCCCGTTTAATTCTAAAGCTCTGAAACCTCTTCGCTGTTTTGAGTGCATTTGCTTATAAAGGGTGGCGTATAAGTAACGTTAATGGCGACTATATTGAATGCTTTCTTGTGCATCATTTGGTTGTTAACTCGTGAACCATTTGCATCTTATATGGGAAAAGATGTAACATATGTAAAATTCTTTGCAAAGACCGCCTAGACATCTCTAACTGCTGAGAACGTCGCCTGGTGGAAGTATTGGGGTTTTGCTCAGTACTTGCTTGCAACTGCACGAGGTCTTCCAGCACGCCGAAGATCACAGACAGCCCCTTGTTGCACCAAACGCTGAAGCAATCGGTAAATTGTTGGAGCGCTAGGAGCATTTCGAACATGAAAGAAATTTCGTTATGATCTGAATAATCGAATGCTGACTTTCTGAGTAAAATTGATCAACTTTGGTTCTTTGCTCTGTGCTGAGCCTTTCCATCATAAATTTCCCAAGTATTATTTAGTTAATTCTGCAAAGAGACGAAAAAAGACGTAAACAAAAAATGTATTCACTGATCAAATTTTATCGTTGCTTATGCGCCACCCTATACATTTATTCTTCTAAAAAGGGCGAAAAGACCTCACGGCATGCAGCAGAAAACAAATGTTGATAAAGTACTGGTTCCATGCATCATCCTACACAAAATTGAGCATTTGCATTCATTGTATGTCACAGTAGCACAGTAGTTCATGATGTACTCGTGTAGCAACTTTGCAAACCACTGATCAGTGGTTCATCCTATTTTTGAACCACTGATTCAGTTAATGAAATAGACATTAAGCTCAAGCTCAAGGTCATGCATGTATTTAGTTATTTGTGTGACGTTAAATTCGTATTTTAGCTAGCAAAGACGCAAACCACTCCAGTTAACGGAGTTCTGTTAAGGAAGTTCCACACAAACATTAAAAATAATCATGAATATCACCCGATCTATGGCAAATATTTGAACAAAATTTGCGCCGCCAGTTGGAAGCGGTACTCAGGATAATTCGCACAAATTTCAGGGACATATAACGAGGGCAATCTGTAAAATTAGGTAACGATTCCAACATAGTTTTCAGAGAATGTTTGTGATCCGTACAAGTTTCCTAAGAGAGTTTTGTCGGTCGGTATAGCTCCACATAATAGCTATTATCTTCCACTTTAAAAAATTTTTAAGCCGTTTCCAAACAAAAAAAAATTTCTGAATATTAAATTAAAAAAAAAAAAATTCTGAATATTAAATTAAAAAAAAAAAAAAATATGAATATTAAATTAAAAAAAAAAATTATGAATATTAAATTAAAAAAAAAAAAAAATTCTGAATATTACATTAAAAAAAAAAAAAAAAATTCTAAATATTAAATTAAAAAAAAAAAAATTCTGAATATTAAATTTAAAAAAAAAAAATGGAAATAAATTCTATGTGCGGCCATCGTTAATCGTACTACTGTCAAACAAAAGCTATTATTATCTGGTTTAATAGCAATCAAGCTATTTTCCCCAAAAAAATTTTGTAAATACGAAATTTTCCAATAATGTTAATAATTCCTATCTGGCTTGGATGAAGTGAAAGTTTCCCCAAACGGACTAGTGCTAAATAAAGCTTGTCATTGTCCAATTTAATAGCAATTAAGCTGTTTTCCCCAAAACATTTCCCCAATACGAAATTTTTCAAATAATGTTAAGAATTCCTGTCTGGCTTGGATAAAGTGCGTTCACAGTGGGCTTCTGAAAAGAGTTTTCTGAACCAACTTAGTGCAAAATAATAGCTGTTATTGTCCAATTTAATAGCAATTATGCTGTTTTCCCCAAAACATTTTTCCAATACGGAATTTTTCAAATAATGTTAATAATTTCTATCTGGCTTGGATGAAGTGCGTCCATAGTAGACATCTGGGGGAAGCTTCCCCTCAAACAAATTTCTGAATACGAAAGTTTTCAAACAATATTAATAATTTTTATGTGGCTCGTATGAAGTTCTTCCACGGTAGCCATGTGTTGAGAGTTTCGTCAATAATAGCTATTTTTGCACATTTTAAAAATAATTTAGATGTTTTCTCCAAAAAAACGTATATTGCTTTTGATATGACAAAAATGCAATACCCAGAAGGAAGTGTATGCAACACCAAGTAAATATCTTTTGACGAAATGCGTTTCATGACTTTTTTAGTTGTATGAATGTCCGTTTGTCTGGTTGGCTAGTAGACACTAGAACTACCATCTTTATGAAGCCAAATATTTGGCCATGCCCATGCGAGATCAATTTTCAATTTCGCCTTGACAAAATCTTAACGTGTACCAAATTTGACCGAACTAAATGTAACTGGATAAAAAATATGAACATAAGAATATGTGGTTTATATGTATGCATGGGAGATACTAGAAACACCATGCTTATGCAGTTCATTTTCAGTCTCAGATCAAATTTTACCAAACGCTTAACGGAGATATGAAACATTAGTTAAATCGTTAACTTGTATGGGAAGTACCAAAGGGAGTGGTGCTTGTTGTGGTGGAATTTCGGAAAATCGGAAAATTTGAATGGGAGATATCAGAAGCGTGGTGACAATGCTTTTACATTTTGTTCTCAGATCAAGAGTTAATTACGAATCAAAAAAAAAAAAAAAAAAAAAAATCAGGAATTGTGGGTGAAACATTTAATTTCGGTAAGTCGATCAATTTGTATGGATGGTATCAGAGTCCATGTTTTTTTTTAGTAAACTTTACATGTCTATGAAAATGTTGAACTTTTTCAGAATCAAGAGAACATTTGAATTTGTTGTGCGTTTTTGAAAAATTGACATTGACATTGTGTTTGTAGCACTATTCGTGCGCTACCCTGCATATACGGGGTTATCCATTTTTTTTTTTCAAAAGTAAAATTTAATAAAACAAACATATAGCTATGTTTTAGTTGAAACTTTTATTTCATTTATTGCCATAATGTGCAAAATACAATGCAATTTAAATGACCCTCTCTGGATTGGTTGCAGCAGTGGATCCTTTTGAGATAGTTTCCGACTCCTTTTTCTCACATTTCGTGCGGTATCTCGGCGATAACTTGACAAATTTTGGTTTTCAAATGCTCCAACGTTTGGGGATTATCTGCATAAATACGGCTTTTGACGTAGCCCAACAAAAAAAGTCTAACGGCGTCAAATCGCATGATATTGATGGGCAATTGATGTCTCCAAATCGCGAATTTATGATTTTTGGAAGTTTCTCACGCAATAAAGCCAAAAGTCGGTCGTGCTGTACGGCTCGTGGCGCCATCTTGTTGAAACCACATACCGTTCAGTTCATAATCTTCAATTGCAGCAAAAAAAAAGTCGGTTATCATATGGCCATAGGGCTTGAATTGAAATTAGAATCATCCGCCACGCTTTCACTAACAGAAGCGATATTTTCGGCAGTGCGTACTTTGCAGAGATGCCCAGGCCTGAACACATCTGCTACGCTTCCAGTCCCTTCAAATTTCTTTATAATCTTGCCAATTGCTTGCACAGTAGGTCGATTATGACGGCCATAATCACCCCGTAATGCACAAAAAGTGCCCACGTTTGAATCACCACTTTTGTAGTAATTTTTTTAAAAATATTTTTACGCGCTTTTCGGTTGTTAAACTATCCATATTCGTAAATAGCAAACATTTCACTAAATAAATAGGCCTTCATATGGCAAGTATTTAACAGCTGACAGCCTTGCCAGACCGGCGGTTTTCAAACCACTAAATGGATAACACTGTATCTATATATTTATATATATATACTATATGATGTACTCATATACAACATTTCCTCGAAGGCACAGTTGTGGTTGTATTTTAAACAGGGACATTCACGAAAGTCCCCATTCGAAAGTCATATTTGGAACAAACATTCACTTCATGCCTCGACTCGCTTCTTACCTAAAACGAAAGTAGGAGGCTAAAATTCCTTGGTTTGGCGTAATGAATGAGTGAATGTATTTTGATTCAAGAATGTGAAGCGATATCATAGCTTATATGTAAGTTTTTCTTCTTCTTCTGAATGATATAGAACTGAAACCTTGGCAGAAAAATATGTGCCGAATTAAAAGGTGAGAAAAGCAATTTCAAACAAATTAGTTCTGAATGTACGATAACAGAATCTCAAAAATTTTGATGTAGTTCTCTATAGGGAATAGATAGCCAAAGCATGGTTTTATAGTTTTCAAAAATCACAAAACAAAGTTTGATGAAAATGGGTCCTTATGTATTTTTGCAGCTACCATATAAATGGGTTGCCTAACTCGTGTATAGTCGCTCCTTCAAGCTATAATTTTGGTTTGTATTTAACTAAATTATGAGCACTAATTTAGTTTTAATACCGCACTAGCCCTATTCAAAATATGGCTTTGTTGGTTTATGTTTTAGTACAGCTCCTATCGAAATGGTCCTTGGCTTTCATGGAAGATTAATGTAATTCATGAAGTGTAATTTGGTTGGGTTAGCAACGAATCCTAGTAAAAACCGATCATACTATTCCTGATATTAAATTGCCCTCATACATATTAGTCACTAAGTCTGGTTCTATCAGTTCCGAAAGTCATAGTTTGTGTTATTTCCAACAGGATTGTTTTGAATGCGATAGTATAGAGTATTTTATGGGCGATCGACTGCAAAATTGCCCTATCATGACGCTGTTCAATTTCGCGCCCGCCATTTTTTCCCCCAATAATTGTACAGAGCGATCAATAAAATGCCCATCTTTGGTCTTTTTGCTGATTCCATTAAAATTTATCAAAAATTTGAGCCTACCGAAGAACATTAAAGGTAAACGTATTCTAAATAGTAAAAAAACATCCAACAATTTGACAACAAAAAATTAATTTTTAAAAATTGTTTTTAAACACAACTTGGCGACGCCAAAATTTGTAGATCCACAGACGTAGTTGCTTTAAAATAATAGCAATAACAGTAACTGAAGTAGGATTAGATCGTTCAAAATTGTATTCCGCCCACAGAAGACCTGCTACGAATTGAGAGCCAGGAAAAATCTGTGAATCACATTATTCGACTGAATACCCTCAAATGGGATTTTCTCGTTTTGAGCGCCTGTCAGCGTAACTTTCGCAATTGTTGTAAAGAAAAACAAATTGTTTGCATAAACTGTTGTCTTTCTTGTACTTTGTATCACTGTGCAATGTGGGTTGTGTTATTCTTGGTACACAAACGAAAGTCTGTATGAAGTTACAAAAGTGTCGTTATTAAAATTGGTTTCTCTACTCATTCGTCATGATAGAATTATACCGTGAATCTTTTGCGTACACTTCCTTTACCAGTTATCGGTATGAATACTATTCCTGTGCATATATTTGGCATTAGTCACAGTAGCAGCAGTAGTACATATGTGAATAATGTTATCTCTGTATATATCATGTTCTCGTAATGCTTGTCGTCATATCCTTTGATTCACCTCGTCTGCTGCATAACATTTCTTGGCGATGACATGGTTGTCGTTTTCTGTTTGTATTTGGCTGCATGGAAATGTGTTGTTCTCCTTTTATTGTTACCCCAAGGCGTTAGTAGTTTCCTTGCCTTTAGGCATGATATGTTGCAGCGTGTTGTACTTTCTTTCAAAGCGAAATGTTTCCATTTTGTGAATAATTTTCCGCTGTTTTATAGCATTCTAATTTGATTTATCACAGTTTGCAATATGCGTTCATTTAATTTACAAGTTATTGCCGTCGTTGCACAGAGGGGGACTTATAAGTTGTCGCATGTGGAATATGAGTTATATAGAAGAATAGCTTATATAGGGTAAAGTAATATAAAAATTTTATACTCGACAATGGACAGAGGAAATTAACGTTGTAGTATTCTAAAAAAATATCCACTTACCTTTTCCCCTCTTGTCATTCTGCCTAAATTAGAAAAGGTAACAATGCCTGTATAGAAAATGAAGTTTAGATCCAAACCAATGAATTTTTTCGAGTACATATTTAATTTTTGTTGGTTATTTGGAAATATTTAGAAAAAAATGGGAAACATTGTTTCAGCACGGAATAATTTTTGCGTGTCTGTGTTGCTAAGTCACGCTCACAGTTCATTCAGTCGTGCGCGTCTAAAAGAAGATGCAGAAGGCTCATATTTTCGCGAGACGGCAAGAGGAAAACAATAGTAAGAAATTCGTCATCAAGTCAAAACGTCTGCGAATGCTGATATGGATTTCTACTCGTCGAAGACGTATCCGTTTCATATTCGTATCCGGCTTTTGGTTCCAACAAGATGGAGCCACAGCACACATAGTCAGATCGGTTACGGCGGAGCTCCATCGGAAATTACCAAACAAATGAATATCCAGAAACTCAGACCTGACTGCACCAGACTTTTTTATGAGGTCGTGTCAAGCAAAAGGTGTACAAAACGAAACCAAGAAATTTGATTGAATTGAAGCAGTCCATTAAAACAATAATTGAGACGATCCCGCAATGAATAATTTTCTGATCAGGTGTCCCATATACGTGAATAAGCATGGAGGTCATTCACGGTCTATCATCTTCAAACCCTGATAGTTATATAAAGTAAAATTGAATTTTCTATACAATAAAAAAATGTAAAATAAATAAAAAACATTGATTAAAAAAAAAGTTATTTGAATTTC
>JAHXMU010026629.1:160566-191942 GCA_019455685.1 Philornis downsi
TTATGAACAGCAGCAAACACGTCTACTCTTGTGCCATTCTCTCTGAGGCACAATGATTTTTTTTTTTTATTTAGCATGATCTTTTGCTCTTGGCTAACTTTTTTTGTTCATTTCTTTGTATGCTCACCAGAAGCAATAAAAGTATATACTCACGGCATAGTAATTGAACCTTTATATAAAAAAATCGGGGCGGAAACAGGTAAAATTTAAAGAGAGTCTGATGATTATTGCAGAAATATAGATAAAATACGCAGAATACTTGTATCAGAATGTTTCCTATTGACTACAGAATTATTCAAACCGCTCTGATAAGATTTCTGGTGCGATTCCATTACTCTACGAAGGACTAAAAATTACTCTTACATATGTGCATATACGTATGGTTCAGTAATGGAACTGTCCAGGCATTAAAGAAGTTTAAATCTGTACATAACACGTAAACACATAGACTACATGTGCATTGTGTGTTTCGTACATGTTCTTATATGATTGAGTCTATTATAGGTAAACTTTGGTAATTAGTTCTCTGGCTGTGTGGAATGGTTTCGACACTTTCATAGTTAAATTACTTATTCATCTACGATGCATCAGTGGTAGAAAGCTATACAGACTACACAAATTAGTTGCTTTCTTTAACTAATCCATGTTCAAATTCAAGTTTTGCTGAATGGCAGCACCTCCTTGTCTTGTCTAACATATTTGCTGAGTGGCGGTTTATTAAACGAAAATATTCTTGGTTTAAAGTTCGGATGTCCCAGCTATGCTTTTTTAAGTAAGCATAGCTTCGTATAGAATTTGCATACTTCTTCAACATTATGAGGTTGCTTTTTTATACCTTTGTTTTTCTTATTATGATTGATATACCGGTTGATAATTGCAGTTGCTGCTCGTGAAATGCATCATGCAGCAGTTTTTTCCATTATTGGCGTTGTAAAACCGTGAGTTGGCCGCAAATACAAGCTACAAATTATATAACTGAAAGACCAAGTCTTTTTAACTTCTGTTCTAAAATTGCGGCTTAACTTCGAATAACTTGTATCCAATATTAGTGGTAATAAAATAAGTCTTTACTCTGACATGCTTTTAAGGTTCTTTTCCGTTCATTCATTCCGTTCATCAGCCTCATGAATATCATCGTATCCACCCCTCTATTAACTATAATAGCCCTTTTGTATTTGCAATCCCCTCCTTGCGTTCCAATATTGGTGGGAATTATTGTTATTAAACCCATCTATGTTATAGTATATTTCATAAGACCAAAAACACACTTAAATTATTCAAAACATTACTACAACGATTATTGTGCCATCAACATTTACATTTGTTTTTATGGCATTTAACCGAAATTCTTGTGCGCATTTAAGCTCCTTTAAAGGCGATTTCGAATTTTAAAGCTGTGACAAAAAAAAAACGAAAAAAAAATAAAGGAGCTGCGACAAGGATGAAAACGATGACGATGACGGCTGTGACAAAAAACGGGAAAACTGTTTAACAAACCATGTAAACGAATAAAGGAAAGCGAACAGTTTAAGAACACACAGAAAACGTACATTCTGTGAAAGAGAAACAGCTACATAAGGACTCAAAAGGAAGCTAAACTTTGGTGGGATGAAGTTTAACCAGCAGCTACCAAAACAAATGTAAGCATTGTGCCGAACAGATTGGACTGGAAACAGCGGGGAAAAGACGTGGATGGGGTGGAGGGGGGATAAGAGATACGCAGAATACAAACTGTGTCACAGAAAGAAAAGATGTTGACATTATGTTTGTCATTTATATGTTAACACTTGTTGTTGTATCTGATATTTAAGCTTAAGTGAGTTCCCTTCCACTTCCACTGCTACATTTGTTGAAAAATGTTAAGAGCAATCTTCAAACGCACAAGATTTTGAAAAGTGGCTGCAGATTATTAAATTGCTCTGGATTGTTGTTAGAGCAGTTAATATGATTGTGGTGGGGGTAACAAAGTTTCCATAATTTCTTCTGTATTTATTTAATATCAACCAAAAAAAGGGGTCGTAAGTTGTACAAGTGGTGGTCAAATACGTAAACTTAGCAGACGACTGTCGTTAACAGATTTTTTGAACAAATAAAGTGTAGCGTTTCAATATTAAAATAAATATACAATTTTGTAAGCGTTTATTGACGTTTTTGGGGATATTCTTTGCATTGTTTGTATTGTTAAGGATATTGTTATAAAGTGCAATTTTATGTAAAAAAAACAAATTGTGAATGAATGACTTGTTTCATAGGGTGATATTTGTGAAAATTTATTGTAACTTGTGTGGCAAAGAACAATTTAAAGCATTTTTTCATTGAATACTTTCCTCGATCATGGAAGTTGTTGTCATAAATTACATCCTATCGACCCATAAGTTTACTCTCTATTTTATCTAAACTGTTTGAAAAGATCTTTCTCCAAATGTTGTACCCCCATATTGAAGCAAACCATGTAATACCCACGCACCAGTTTGGGTTTCGCAAGGGTCATGGAACGACAGAACAAGTACACCGTATAGTAACCCAGATCAGAAAAACATTCGAAGATCGGAAATATTGCTCAGCTCTCTTTATAGACATCTCCCAAGCCTTTGATAAAGTGTGGCATGAAGGCCTTATTCACAAAATAGTCTCTTTTCTACCGGCAAATACCCGCAAGCTCCTGGAGAGCTATCTGAAGGATCGATCTTTTGTAGTAAAATCGAAAGACTCTGTTTCAACTCAAAGAAAAGTTTCAGCAGGAGTTCCGCAGGGCAGTACACCAGGCCCTATACTATATACCATCTACACCTCTGACATGCCTCTTCATTCCTCTTCCTCTTCATAAAATCACCATCTACAAAACCATATTGAAGCCAATATGGACATACGGCATCCAGTTGTGAGGAACGGCATTGGCTTCTAACATAAATAAGCTACAGAGAAGACAGTTAAGAACGCTGCGCCAAATTTGTGGTGCCCCATGGTATGTTAGGAATGATAGCATACACAAAGATTTAAACATTCCTTATATTTCCGAGGAAATAAAAAAATTAAGCAGGTCATATGTATCGAAGTTGTCCTCCCACTCAAACCCACTCGCTCAAAACCTTCAACATTTTCCCGGTCATATACGGCTAAAAAGAAAGGACATGCTAGACTTGGTCCAGTGATAAACAGATCTGCTCGCCAAAAACAAGATCCGGCAATGGCAGGATACTTTAGTTTAAGATAGGATTAAGATTTGAATACATATTGTAAATTTCGAAAGAAAGATCCAATAAAGAAAATGAATGAAAAAAAAAATTTTTTTCACAAGAAATTATTAACGCTTATTCTATATTCACGGATCAAAGCTATCCAAACCCTCACTCAATGTTTTTTATTTTTTTTTTTATCAATTTTTATGACGAAATGCGCGAAAAAACTTATACAAAAGTGAAAATTTTTTACATAAATATAATTCTATTACAATAACTTAGTAAAAATTTCAAAAGAATACCATAATGCAAGAACATATTATAAGACATCTTAGCAAAAAAGAGCAACCTAAGATGTCAAAAAGATCCGAAATTCATGATCCGGAAGTATAGCTAGTTTGGGTATTCATCTATGACTGCTCGTCATAGGCGGGATGCTGTTGTTTATGGCACCATTTCAGCGCATTTTCATAGTATCTCACAAACCAGTGAGAAATCTATGAATTTTATACTAACTTGCGTAGATGAAAAAAAAATGTTCTATATCAGTGCCTTCGAATTAGTGCTTAGGGACGTCTTTGAAAAAGTTGAAAATCTTTTTTCAAAATTCCATTAGAATTTCTGAAAATCACCTAAAAGTCCGCGTAATTTCCAACTAAATAAAGATGTTATTGGTTTGTAATTTAATGACAAATTTACCAGTCTTTTGAAATCAATTCATTTCAGTTTAACATAATTATTACGAAGTGAATTTCAGCTCAAAATTCAAAGGAGCTGTACATTGCTAATTTTTGATGTAGTTAAAACAACTTTCTTAGATGTAGAAAATATACTTATAAAGCGCTCCTTGAAACAATAAAAATGAAATTCGTGAAAAATGGTTTAATAATTTTTCTTGGGATGTTCTTTTTATACTTGATTTTCAAAAAACAAAAAAAAAAAACAAATAACTTCTTGCATCCTGTGAGCTTAGATTCATTCTATTTTTAAAATTACTAAACTGGTTCTTTAGTTTCGATTTCGAATGTCACAGTTTGAGATGCATTTAGCAGGCTTATCAACTACTTGAAGTGTTCACCAGACACGTTCAGGTGACTTCCGCTCATAAAATAATAGGTGACTGTACGCTGGATTGAACTCGTGATTAGTAGAACGATTGTCACGAGTACTAACCCTCACGCCGCGATTGATCGCTCTTAACGTTGAAAACTCTTTCCGATAATCATCTTTCTGTTTTTTCTTTTTCAAAAACTGTAATTCTTGATAAAACAATTTAAGTGATTCTCTCTAAATGTTAGCAAACTCCAATTTTTAGAATCGAAATTTTCAGGATCCTTGTTATAAAATTATAATTTAATGTTACCTCCACATTTACAATTCTACTGAACTGGAATCTTTGCATTTATCTTTATATATTTTGTTAAAAAATTGCTAGAGAATATTTGTTATTCATTCAGGTAAAGGATGGCGCACCAATTGCGCAAAATAAGAAATTCAAACAACATTTTGTTATTCATTGTATTTAACTTATTTTTTTATTATATAGAAAATTCAATTTCATTCTATATAATTAACTGGTTTTGATCATGATAAACTGTAAATGACCCCCAAGTTCATTCACGCATACGAGTATGCGACACCTAACCAGAAAATTATTCATTGTGGCCTTAAGGGTTGAAATCAAGATCGCCTTAATTTTTGTTTTAATGGACTGCTTTAATTCGGTCAAATTTCTTGGTTTCGCTTTGTACACCTCTTGCTTGACAAAGTCTGATGCAGTCAGGTTAGGTGACTTTGGTGTCCAGCGGAAAGTGGAGTTTTCGGATATTAATATGTTTGGGAATTTTTAGTTGGAGCTCCGCCATGACCGGTCTGGCTATGTGTTGGTTGCTCCATTTTGCTAGAACCAAGTGCTGTTGAAACGGATGCGTTTTCGGCACAATTCTGGGTAAAAAATTCTTTCAACACCTTTTAACAACGGTCCACATTGGTCCCCGCTTTGTGTTTATAGCAGGATTCGTGCGCCACTCTGTATATTGCAGCGCATTTAAAGTAGGTCTCTTCTGAAATAATACATTTATACCAGTGAAGAAAAGTACTTTGAAAGTGCATTTTCGGGAAGAAACTTCAGTTCTCGCCGCGAGGAATCTTTTACACCTTCTATCGACTGAAAATGGGAGTTTCCAAGTGATAATTTGAGGCAAAAAATTCAGTCGGAACCGTATCGGATGAATAGTTTTTGGCTAGAAATTGGTACCGCCAACTTTTTGTTCGGACGTACTTAATTTTATTCCGCAAGTACGAGTATATATAGCAAATCTTATAGTTATGACGCTAACACTGTGATTTAGAAGAGTCATTGCCACGGCCCTTTGTCGGATCAAGTCTGAGTATGATTCTTCCCCGGGAGAAACAAACATGCAGAGAAAATTCCATGACAGTGGGCCCAATAGCTTAGAAGTCCATTCGAAATAAAGATTCAAACGAACGAAAGTGAGATAAAAAATTTCATTATTTTTTATGACATTAAGGGCTTTATTTAGGATAGCTGGAATCATCCGATTTGGGTCAAATGTGCACCGTTTTGTTTGATAACTTGTTGCTATTTTGATGATAATTAAATTATGGCTCTCTCATGGAAACTTCCGACTCTATGGGGATAGTCGATGGCGATCTGATCTTGGGGTTTGAAGTCAAATCATTCACCACAGAAAGTACCATTTGCGCCGACTCACAGTGATTCGACGACGATGATTTTTACTTGACGTTGCTGTTAGTGACGCACTTTCAATCACCATTCATCATCTGCTTCAGAAATCTGCTTTTTGTTATTCAGCGGCATTTCACAGATAGAAAATCGGTTCATAAGATTTTTTTTGCGTTAATTCATGTAGCAACCATACATCGAACTGTTCTTTGTGTCCAGCCTTATTGGGGTGGCTCAAAATGGGTTTCGTGCAATGTTTCGCTCCTGGGGTATTGAAACAGTGCTTGCATGACGGCTGGACATGACGATTTCGTTCTTCTATCGACACTTTCAGCAATTGGCTTTCCAGAGAGTGGTGCATCTTTGACATCAAATTTTCAACTTCCTGACTTGTGTTTTCGCTTTTATCGAAGAAAATGGACATATTATGTATTATTTGTTTCTTTCCTGGTGTTTATCTTTAATGCGCAGTTTCTGAGCAATTTTTAAATACGAAATCTTATCGAGATACGTATTAATAAAGCCATTTATTGGGGAAATAATGGACTGCTTTTAATATACGAGTACCTTATATATTGTTCTATGTAAATCGATTTTCTCTTAAAATATTTCAGTTTGAGTTTCTTCTCCAAAACATATAGTTTTTCCTTAATTTTTCATCTGCATTTTGTTCTAAAAAAATATTTATATTAGGTATGAAGTACCTGGTTATTAATTTTTCTGCTTCAAAAGTAAAGTTAAATAGCGTACACATAAAGCTATGACTTCGATGAAAATCTTACTTCATTATAAAACTTGGACCGCGCCATTGCGTACGAAATACAATGTCATTTGAATGGCCGCCTTTGGATTGGTTTTAGTAGTGGATCCTTTTGAGGTAGTTTTCGACCACTTTTTCCCACATTTCGGGTGGTATCTTGGCGATAACTTGACGAATGTTTGTTTTCAAATGCACCAATGTTTGGGGATTATCTACGTAATTACGGTCTTTGACGTAGTCCCACGAAAAAAAAGTCTAACGGCATCAAATCGCATGATCTTGGTGTCCAATTGGAACTTGTTATGCAATAAAGCATAAATCGGTCGTGATGTGTGGCTCATGGCACCGTGTTGTTGAAATCACATATCGTCCAGTTCCTAATCTTCAATTGCAGGCCAAAAAAAATAGTCGATTATCATAGGGCCACAGCGCTCTGAATTGAAATTTGTATTATCCGCCACTAATAGAAACGATATTTTCGGCAGTGCGAACACTGCGATGATGCACAGAACTGACGGCATCTGTAACACTTCCAGGCTCTTTAAATTTCTTTATAACCTTTGCCAATGTCTTGTACAGTAGGTCGATTATGACGACCATAATCACCCCGTTATACACGAAAATTGTCCACGTTTCAATCACCACTTTTGTAGTAAGTTTTAACTATTTTTACGCGTT
This sequence comes from Philornis downsi, assembly GCA_019455685.1. Taxonomy (NCBI): domain Eukaryota; kingdom Metazoa; phylum Arthropoda; class Insecta; order Diptera; family Muscidae; genus Philornis; species Philornis downsi. The sequence continues at coordinate 167,891 of JAHXMU010026629.1, forward strand.
CTTCGGTTGTTAAACGATCCATATTCGTAAATGGCAAACCTTTCACTAAATAAATAACACTTCAGGTGACAGGTATTTGACAGCTGACGGCCTTGCCAGACCGGTGGTTTTGAAACCACTAAAACCCATTTATATTCATACTCGTACTTTAAATGTTTGCCCACTTTGCTCTTGCATATCTCTTACATAACTTAAAGTAACAGAGCCTTAATTGACTGTCGGTGACATCAATTTTATTGTAAGAACATCATCAAGGATACATTGTTGTTGTTGTATAACTACCCACATAAAACAGAACAGACATAGTGTCATTCATTGTCTTCCTCCACACTTCACCCACTTAATAAAAAACTGTTAAAATAATAAAAGCTACAAAAAGCATAAATTGTTAAGAGCAACCTATCCCCTGGAAAAAATATGACAATTCATATGTATAGAGATGATGATAGTATTTTCAAATTGAAACGATAATACATTTGGGACATTTTCCACTTTCCACCCGCCCTCTGGTGAAGCTTTTCCGTTAGTTGCTCGGTATCATATGTGTATTTTACACAGCAACTTCTGGCCATTATAAGCCATTGACACGTTGTCTCCTGATATTGGTCTTCGACAGTTCGAATTTTGTTTTTTTTTTGTTCTGCAACGTTTTTGTGTTGAAATGTCTTTTAGGGTTTTGTGTCGCTGACGTAACTTTGGTATTATTGTATTGCACGACGATGAGTATCGTTTGTTGGGACTGTCGTCTCTCTCTTAATGCTGGTGTACTACGAGTATTGTGTAAACGTAAGTGTTGGTATGTAGGTGGGATGGCAATGTGTTTGTTGATGTGCTGCAGCTCTTTTTCCAGGTCCCAAATGTTTTGTGATTGTATTAAATTTCTACCAAAGAGGTTTCTTTCGTATCCAAAAGTTCTCCCCATTTCCTTTACGATTTGTTATTGCTCTGGTTGATGATTGTTGTTCTTATAACGATGCTGGGCGCTACATTTTCGTATTGGAAATGTATACATTTGTATGGCTCGGATATTCTATAAATGTATTTGTCGAAATTTTGGTAGTTGTAAAAATTATATTTCATATGATCAGTTGCCAATTGAAGATAAGGCCTGATTTCCTTATTATACTAGCAATGAATATAAAAATAATATGATGGAACTCTCTAAACGTTTTATTGATAGCCCCAGCAGGTGAAACAAGTCTCTTCACTGGTAAAGCAGCCCTATCCAACTAGTGAACTTCTCCGGCAAATAGCTACGAGCTGCCAATTTAGTAAAAATTGACTTGGATTCAAAGTGGGCAAGAAGCTTCGACGTTTGTTCTCCAGATTTGACCTCGAGAGCGATAAATTGGCCACCATTCACTTTAAAGGTTGGTTAAGTTAGGTTAGTGTGGCAGTCTGAATAGACAGACTCACTTAGACTGTGATACCACGGAAACTAGAGATATGAATATCCCGTTGAACCATCCTGAGCGCCTCAATAAGCTCTTAAGTTGGACAATATATCGTCTCATCTCCTAGGTCCTTAAAGAGAGAGCCCAGTGCCCAGTGTTGATCCCCACCTGTTCGCCATGGCGGGGCAATTGTATGGAAGGTGTTATATGGTCTCCTCCTCTGCCTTTTCATCCCCACAGCTTCTGCCGAAGTCACTAATCGTAACCTTTACTTTCATTGGATGTCTTCCAATCAGAAAGTGTCCTGTCATGACGAATACAAGTAATGAGACGGCGGATCGTGATAGCAACAGCAGTTTGTGTGAACGTTTCAGATCTGGGCGAGGCCACATCTGTTTGGTTTGATTATAGTCTCGGACAGACGCCCACCTACCATTTGCTGCTAATATGCCCCATCTCGCAGTAGGAGTTTGCAAGTGGCTAGAGGCATGCCCACGGACTGTCCAACTCGGCCAAAGTTTGGAAGGTTGTTCCTAGTCTTGCCACCTCATCTGCTCTGCAGTTCCCTGGTATGTCCCTGTGGCCCGGCACCCACATAAGATGAATGTTGAAATGCTGAGCCATCTCGTTAAGAGATATACGGCGTTTCAGGACTGATGCTGAGTAGATGCTGAGGAAGAAGTCCACGAGGGTTTAACGTGAGTCTCGCCGTGAAGGCCTTACCCACGGTGTGCGACACACTGGGCATATTACAATGCGATTGCCAACGCCCCCCTGGGATAGCCAAGTAAACTTAGCTATCTAGGAAAAGGGGCTGACAATTGTGCTATTAACACATATTGGCAGCCCTTTCTTCGCAGCCAGGAGATACCAAATTGATTATGCTAGTATGGAACATAATCCCCATTGGCGGAGGTGAGGCCTATCTTACCACCTCTGCTACTCTATGGGTCTGTAGCACCCGGTTGCAATGCAACTCCACATTCGAGCACGAAGTCTCTACCAGCGATTTTGGTATCAACCACAACCCGCGAGATGCTGAGGAAGGTAGAATCAAGGGTATTCTGCCTACTTTTTAGATTGAAACTTTATGTAAGAGAAACTGGTCGTGGAATTTGGGATAATTTTCCCGCCAGACAGTATTATGTTTCTTCGCGAGGAAAATATTTTTAAGTGGCAGGGCCAATCTTAACTTTGTTGATTTCCAACATGGAAATCGGAACAGAAATTTTTCCTTGTGAAAATAACAAAGCTTAAGGATTAATATATTTTATCGCGCTGATTAGTGCACTCTGTCCGAGGATAATGCATTTTATGGGTGTACAGAAAGGTAGTGATATGATGGTTAGAAAACGCGATTATCATGCATTACGTCATTGGTTCGAAACCCAATACAATCACCTACGAAAGCGGCCCCAAAACATGCCGACATGACGTATAGATGTTGGCATTAGTTTGAAAAAAATTATTTTAGTTAAAAATGGCAACCTTATAAAACATATGTTCTAAGTTTCAAGGCGTCACGTTGTTCGGTATTTTTATTTGAGCCATTAAAAGTAAACGATCTCAGTAAATTTGTAAACATGGAAAAATTGAGTCACCGTTATATAATTTAATATTTTCATTTGATAGAACTCAGTCCAACCAATGTTAAAGCTGAGCTAGAATTTACTCTGGAGGAATCTGCGCCTTCGTTGACGGCTGTAAAATATTGGGTAGCGGAATTAAAGCGAGGCCGTACGAGCTGCAAAGAGGAACATCGTTGTGGTCGATCAATTGAGGTGTCCCCTCCAGATACGGTTAGGAAAATCCACAAACTGGTATTGGATGGTCGACGGCTGAAGGCGCATGAGCTAGCTGAAGTGATTGGAATTTCAAAAAATGCTATTCATCGTATATTGGCCGAAGATTTGAGGAAGAGAAAGCTGCACGCAAGAGGTTTACCGCACTTGCTTTTAATAGAACAAAAACAGCGCTGTGAAGATGTTTCAGTCGAGTGTTTGGCGATGTTTTACGCAATAAAACCGAATTTTTGCGTCGCCTATAATCATGGATGAAACATGGGTCCACGACTTCACACCTGAGACAAAGGAACTGTCAAAGCAGTGAACTGGAATGAGAGAATCGCGTCCAAAGAAGGCGAAGACGGTTCCATCCGCAAGCAAAGCCATGCCATCGGTATTTTGGAATGCGCATAGAATCATTTTTATTGATTATCTTCAGAAAAGAAAAAAAAAAAACGAATATTATGTTAATTTATTGCGGCATTTAGTTGATAAAATTATAGAAAAAAGGCCGCATTTGGCGGAAAGGAAAATGTTGTTTCGTCAAGATATTGCTTCAGTTCACACATCCACAACTGTGATGGCCAAAATTAGTGAATTAAAGTTAGTGTTGCTTCATCGCACATCTTATTCGCCAGATTTACCTATCTCGGACAATTTTCTGTTTCCATTTTGGTAGGTCGACATAGATTTCTAGCACCTACAGGATAATTTATTTTCCGAGGTTCTAGATGAGCGTTTCCTTTTGTTATAAATGGAATGACAAGATCAGTGTTGCCATGTACGCTAAATATTTTTCTTAAGACACTACGTGATCTGCTTCATAGACCAGGTCTTAATCGAGGGTGGTCTTTCACATTCAAATCCGATTTTTGCGACAGTTGCTATTGAATTCGCAATGCATAGTCCTCCCTGTATGTCAAATAAAACATTTTGAGATAATTTGCTGAAATAGATCAACGATTTCATCATTTAAAAGTGTCAATCCGATGTAAGTGAGCATGAGAAAGATATCTTCCTACCTTTACTATCTAATCAGTGCGCTTCTTTGAACTTTGGTCAGCCAAACTGCCATGTGGATACCGTAAACCTATGAGGATGTGTTACATGTGATGTGATTGGAATTTCCGACACTTGTCAAGCGGTATTTGCCTTACCTATTTTGGCATTTAAATCCCTCATACAAATTTAAATATCGTTGCATGGTCAAAAGTTGGTTGTTTCCCTTACAACTGACCGGCTTAATTCACAGAGGGTTATTCCTTTTTCGGTTTCAAGAGTTAATTTGAATAACACTCACATAAAGCTATGATGTCGATGAACCAGGTATTATATGCTTGGACGTTGCCATTATGTACGAAATACAATATCATTTAAATAATCGCCTTTGGACTGGTTGCAGTAGTGGTTTTAATGTAATTATCGAAAAAATACGGTTCAATGACACCTCCAGACCATATGATAATGCATTCCAAACAACTACTTTTTCGGGGTTCAATGGCTTTTCCACAATCACTTCTGGGTTCTCAGAGCCCCATATGCGACAATTTTGCTTGTTAAAGTAACCATCGAGTGAGAAATGAGTTTCATCGTTGAAGAAAATTTGGTTCGATTTACAGCTCACGTTTGAATCACCACTTTTGCAATAAGTTTAAACTATTTTTACGAGTTTTTCGGTTGTTAAACAACCCATATTCGTAAATGGCAAACCTTTTGCTAAATAGATAACAATTCAGACCACAGTTACTTAACAGCTGACTACCTTGCAAGACCGACTGTTTTGCAAATACTAAATGGATAACTTATTAAATTCTTAGGTATACAATTTTCACATAGCTATACTAAATTTAATTAAATTTGCTATTCGTTAAGCATTTGCCAAATTATAGTTTTGAAATGAAAGTGGATGGCATTTCTGTGTCCCTTCTGCTACCTATTCCCTTTTTTTTTGTGTATTTTGGCCGATTTTGTGAAATTAAAATGTTCCTCTATAATTTCCAACCACAAAGCTGTAGATAACCTAGAACTTTGTCTATCCAATACATTGATTTATAATTTCCTGTACACCTTGAGAAAAATTGACAGATCAACTGCACTTCTTCCTATTTATGTAACTTGCATAGCGTTTTTTCTGAATTCAGTCAAATTTAGCTAATTTCATGCTTTTGGTAAACTAAGATCTAAAAATAGAGACGGACGGCATCGCCATGCCCCTTATAATACTTCCCATACAAATTGACAGATTTATCGAAATTTAATCGTCCACTCTATTCTCAAATTTCAAGTGTATTGAATTATAATATTTGGTAAAATTTTAAAAAACTGAACGGATAACTACGCCTACTCTGGTAACTTTAGTACAAATTATGTTATAAAATTCATATTTTTCATTCAGTAACATAAAATTCAGTGTAATTTAGAAAGCTTCAAACATTTGGTAAGCATAGTTTTGCCCACATCCTTTTGATGTCCTTCATATTTTTGTACACCCACGCAAGTCAGTTTACCTGACTGAATTTTCTGTACAAGTTATGCATTAACTTAAACATCATGTGTTGTTAAACATTTAGCTATCCATCAATGAATTCGTTTCTGATGTGTAGCTGATCATTTAGTCTCTATGCACCATTTGAAAGTATTGATAGCTGCGGACGCCATCATCCTTTGGCTTCAAGCTGTTAAGGATATTTTACTCTTGTTAACTTTAAACGCCGTAAATGGTTTAGAAAATGACCAAGTGGTTATCTGGCTAACAAAACAATAATGACGGCAGAACAACAGCAACAACAACAACAGTAACAACTGCAATAGTGTTGGGTGAGTCATCAGCAAACATAGCAGGCATAACAACAGTCAGGCTCTCGGAAGTAAAAAACGAAATTGTAAACAAATAAAAAAACTGTTATTGACACACTTTGTCAAAAAGCAACAACAATAACAACAAACAAAAACAATTGATTGAGTAGTTTGTCCTTCTGTTCATTCTCAAGTTCTTTTTTTTTTATTTCCTTTCGGACTTCTCGATTTTTTTGTTGTTTGTTTGCTTATTTCTTAGAATTAACCCAACATCGCTGGAAGCCATTGTTTAAAAGCGGTCTTTGCCACTGGAAGGGGAAACAACAGAAGTTTGTCATTTCCATTGACAGAAGGATAAAGGAGGGAGAGGCATCGAAAAGGCCTCTACTAACTAGTTTGCCTCTGCTGCTGTTGCTGCTTAGTGGCATTGATAAAGTGTTGACAAATGTGCAAAAGGGATTTGTGGTTGATTGTTTGGGATTCTTTTCTTAATTTCATCAACTGGAGCCGAAAAAAATCGACCAGAGCAGCAGCAGCAGCAGCAATGAATTAAAGCGAATGAGAGGCAACAAAAGGACTAAATCCTTAAGGTTAGACCACAACAAAAGTGGCGGCCAAAAAGAGCAAACATTTGACATTAACTTGGCTTAAACTCAGACATTTTCAGATCATGCAAAAGAAATATTGCAAGCGTCACTTGTATAAGTAAAACAAATTGTACTTAAAAGCCTATGGGAGATTTGTTTGATTGTTGGTGACAAACAAATATTAACACTTGGATAGCGTGATTGCGAACCAGGGTTAACAGATAATTGTGGCAGAGGACTCACTAATAATCACATAAATGATATTACCACGATGAGCATTTTGATGAAAAGTAACCCAGGAATAAATTCATTAAACAATTAGTCTGCTTCGTAAATTATCAACTTTAAGAACTTTTTAACTTCTTTGGAAATTGTTCACGAAAAATTACGTATCTAAATATATAAAGTTCTAGCAAATGCCCGCTCGCATTTTAAATAAATATTAATTCCGAAGTTGAGTTTCTCTGCAATTTATTTACCACTGCCAGGGTAGTCTCTTTGCCGATTTCTAAGATTTCGATTTCGACGGTTTATTCAAGGAAGTGCCTTTCTATCCCACATCCGGTAGAGCTAATAACAATTAAAATTTGGGACAATATAGCTTACTATATTGTACACATATGGTCAAAATAATAAGTACACCCTATATTTTTTTAAGGCTCTTAGATGAAAATTTATTTAAATTAAAAGAAAAAACAAATACTTATTTCTTTTGTTACAACATTAGAAGTAAAATAAATACTAAAACAATAACAAAAAACAAAAATTAAATTCAGTATTTTTCAAAAAGTAAGAAACTAATCAAAAAACATTGAACACAATAATAAGTACATTCAGTTAAAATAGGCAAAAAATTAAAAAAAATCGAGTTTTTTCTGCTAAATTGGCTGAATTTCGTTAAAAGTCGGTGTATCCACCTTTATTTTCAATTATTTTGTTGACTCTTTTTGGCATGCTGGCAATAAGCTTCCTGCAGGTTTCTACTGGTATTTCATACCAAGTTTTTTGAACAAAATTCCATAACTGATCCTTATTTTTAAGAACCTCCTTTCCAATTCTTTGTTTCAACTCTCACCAAGGATTTTTGATTGGATTTAGGTCCGGAGATTGATTTGGCCAGTCTAGAAGAGCAACATTATTGTCTTGGAACCAACCTTTTACCAACTTAGAAGTATGCTTTGGATCGTTATACTACTATAATGCCCATTTAAGATATCTTTGTAGTGGAATCTGGTCATAGTGTCGGTAATTCGATGTATCGGACCGACACCATACCACGAGAAACAACAACAGACCATAATATTGCCATCCCCGTGCTTGACCGTCTTCTTTGTAAAGGGAACATGGAATTCCTTACCCTTAGGGCGCTGAACAGTTCGCACAGTTGATTCCAAATACATTAATTTTTGCTTCATCGCTCCATTAAATGTTTCGCCAGTTTTTTCATCGTTTCTTCCGGACCTATTGGAATGACTTTTTGCAAACGCCAATCTAGCCTTTCAATTTTTTTGTCTAAGTAAAGAAACTGTTCTGGCTATCCGTCCTGGTAAATGTGCTTCTTGTAGTCTACGACGAATCGTTTGCGATGAAATTACATTTCCAATTTCTGCTGAAATCGCTCTTGAAAACATAAACGGATCCTTCTTCGCAAGTGTTACAATACGGATATCTGTTGTTTTTGAAGTTTTTTGGGTCTTCCGCGAATTTCGACGGGCTTTTTAGGCTTTAAAGCATTCTGTACAAAAAATACCGACCGGTTCATAGTTTCTGCTATAGAATGAAAACTTTGGCCACTTTCTCTTAGTCTTGAAGTTCTCTCTTCCGGAAAACAATGACTTTTTCGACCCATGGCTGGTTTTTTTTACTATATATTTTGTTATGAATAAAGATAAACAACAGTAAAATAACTAGCTTTTCCAAAAAAAAATTATAGCAGACTGCAAAAATATTAAAGAATTGGGCAATTTAGTTATTATTTTGACCAAGTACTGAAATCATACATGAACAAAACTGATTCCCAATGAAAAAAAAAACGGAGAACCCTCGTTTTGTTTTTACTTTTAAAGGCATTACCATATTAAAGTTATTTAAATAAAAAAGAATTGTCATGTTTACTTTCCGTTAAAGTAACTAAAATTAAACAAAGTAACTAAAATTAAAATTAACAGGTGTACTTATTTTTTCTATCATATGTGTATAGAGTTATAGTCTAGATGATGGAATCGGTTTTGTTCTCCCTCGTGTATAATTTTTCCCAGAGAATGTGATGTTTTTTAAAATCCATTACTAAGACGGAAGATGAACGAACTGCTTAAGTTTGGTCTTTTAAGTTTCACCCTTCAGATCTATCATGTTTCAATTTATAACCCACTTATTTCCTGTTGGAATTCGACAGTTTGCATTTTCGTTATGTTTCATAATTTCAATTTCATTTCAACAGCACGACTTCAGTTTCTCCATTTGGCTCCAGGCTGCTATGCCATTAATGTACCCCTTTTTCTCTGTTTATACCTTAATAGGACGAAATACTTCTTTATAAATGCGCTGATGGTTTCAATTTGAGTAATCTTATTCCTATTCCTAAAATTGCGAATTTTCGAAAATTCCTTTTCTTCAGCGCTCACATTTTACAGAAGAATGTACATTACCAATTTTTTGACTTTACCTTTGTTTCAGCTTAGTGTTCTAATTTTTTGGGGTTGTTTGTGTCCTTTTATAGCGCGACTGCTCCATAATAGGGATGTTTGCATTAAGTATTTGTTCTTTGGCAATGATAACATTTTTGTTCTTTTTGTCATTCGTTTATGATTTATCCTTTGAGGGTACGAATTTTCATAAGGCTCTTCCTTTTTTTGCGTCCACACTAGTAGGTGAATTTACACAACAAATCTTAATCTTCATTTCTTTTGCTGTTGGCGGTAGCGTCAATTTGTCCACGTTTTTTCTCTTAAAGTAACGATTTAAAATAAGAATTTCGAAATCCTTAAAAGTAAGGATTTCGAAAAGTTCTTCTTTTTGGATCGGCTGTGCAAAAAGCTGAGTATACAAAAGCAGATATTTCAACTACAGTTTTTGTTACTTCTAAAGCTAAGAATTGCATTTCATCTTTCCTGTCGTGCATCTGTTCTGTACGAACTTCTGTACTTTACTTTCCGCTGGCTCCAAGTTCATCTGACCTGCCTGCACCAGACTTTTTTTTTTATGGAATTACGTTAAGCAGGAAGTGTAAAAAACGAAACCAATGAATTTAACTGAATTGAAGCAGTATATTGAAATAATAATTAAGGCAATCCCGACTTCAACTTTTCAGGCCGCAATCAATAATTTTCTGCGTCGTAAATGCGTGAGTGAGCATTTACGTCATTTACGATCTATATTCTTCACAATCAATTCGTTACATAAATAAAGTTGAATTTTCTAAAAAAAAAAAAAAAAAAAAAAAAAAAAAAAAAAAAAAAAAAAAAAAACAGGATTAAATACATTGATTAAAAAAGTTATTTAAATTTTTTGTTGTAGCACAATTGATGTGCCACCCTGTACTATTATTGTTATTTATGATTGATTATTATTGATGGTTGTTTAATATCAATTTCCTTTCATTTCAGAATGTACATGTTCGACGTAATAACTACTTTTTGTTCGCTGGAAGGTGCAGGTTAGTAAAAATGTTTTTCCTACATATTAAAATTGTTTAAGTGTGTCTGCTTTAACATTATGCTGTTTGCATCGACATTAATTTGTTCGAAATTTAATGATGGTCGTGGCACTCTTAGATTGGGTCATATGTCACTGTAATCGTCATATTTGTCATTGTTTTTTGGAAAAGTTTCTGTTTTCTATTGGACCAATTCCCCCAGCTTCGAATCTGCCAAAGGTTATGGGATGTTATATACACAGAAATTTAGCCTGTTCAATCGATTCGACCTCTATCGTGTTTTCAACGAAGACGGACTTGGCGGATGAATATTTTTACGTCGAAGAAGATTATATGTAATAATTGGGATCTAAGGAAAGTATTTCTAGTTATCACAAACGGAATGACAAATTGCCTATAATCCACATCCTAAGCTGGCGGGGATTACATTAGCAACTGTTGTCAGGACTAAACAAATTCCGTTGCACCCCACAAATGAGATATTGGGGAGCTTCCCACATTCAGTGAGCTTACACGCATTCTATTTTTAGACTCACTCAACAGGACCTACCATTTGTAGAAGATTCCGAACGTCACAATTTGAGAAGTATTCACTAGGCTTGTCGACTACTCTACTACTCGAAATGTTCGTCAGACATATCAAGGTGACCGCTGCTCAAATATGTATGAGGGATTGAACCCGCGATCATGCTAACGATTAAGTACTAAACATCATACCACGTTCGGTTTGCCTGTGAAGACTAGTATTCAACATATATTTTTTTATTTAGGGACTTGTAGCAAAAACGGTCTGTAACCTAGAAATTCAGTTAGATTTCCGGTTTATAACCAACATATAGACCGCATAAAAATCACCATAAAAATTCCCAGCAGGATATTTTCATATATGTGTGTGTATAATAGCTTGGATTCCTAGAAACACTGTCTACCCCTTTATTAACGAATACACATCAAGTTTTACGATTATTTCAATTTATTAAAAAATTGAAAAATTTCAGTTTTGCATAATTTGCTTTAAAAATTTTAATTTCGATAAATAAATATTATCATTTAATTTCTCAACGATTTTGTGGCAGAGCGATAGTTAATGTAGATAAAAAAAATGTATAGAGGAAAAATTGTCAAGGTTATCAACTTTTGGTGCCAAATCAGGGATAATGTTGCATGAAGGGTTACCCATTTAGTGGTCAAGGCTGTCAGCTGTTAAATATCTGGCATCTGAAGTGTTATTTATTTAGTGGAAACTTTGCCGTTTACGAATATGAATCGTTCAACAACCGCAGAACGCATAAAAATAGTTAAAACTTACTTCGAAAGTGGTGATTCAAACGCGGGCATTTTTCGTGCATTACGGGTGATTATGATCGCCATAATCGATCTACTGTGCAAGGAACTGGAAAGATTATAAAGAAATTTGAAGAGTCTGAAAATGTTAGAAATGTGGTCAGGCCTGTGCACCATCGCAATATAAGCTCTACAGGAAACATTACTTCATGTTAGTGAAATTCATCACTTATTTTAGTGCTCTGGTCGTGTAATAACCGGCTGTTTTTGGCCTGCTATTGAAGATTATGAACTGGACGATATGCGGTTTCAACAAGACGGTGCCACGAGCCACACAATACGACCGATTTTGGCTTTATTGCTTGAGAGGTTTCCAGAAAGCGTAATTTCATGTTTTGGCGACGTCAATTGGCCGCCAGGATCATGCGATTTGATGCCGTTAGACTTTTTTTGTGGGGCTGCGTCAAAGACCATGTTTATGCGGATAATCCCCAAGAGTTGAAGCATTTGAAGACCAACATTCGTCAAGTTGTCACCGAGATAGCGCCCGAAATGTGCGAAAAAGTGGTTGAAAACTACCTCAAAATGCTGCACTGCTGCAACTAATCCAGAGGCGGTCATTTGAATGGCATTGTATTCCGCACATAATGGCAAGATCCAAGCATTATAATGAAATTAAAGTTTCATCGAAATTATAGCTTTATGTGTGTTTTATTTAACTTCAATGAAATCGAAAAATTGATAACCCTGTACATTACAAACGATATTATTTGATATACATACGTTTAGACACGGCAAAGACTAATACATTTCATAGACAAAAAACGAAGGCTGCGTTAATTTTTTTTTTCGAAATTAGCTAGCAATGAAATTCGCAACTGACTATCGTTGCATACATAATTAAATATCAGTAAAATAACTACGCAGTTCCGTTGTAAAACCCCTATTGATGACGATTTGTTAGCCTTTTCTGCACATTTAGTTTAGTTTATTTGTTACAAAAATAATATGTTTCCAAACAAAAGTAGTTTAAATGGTGAATATTAATTTCTATAAACATACGTTCTATTATGATGTAATAACTAGAAGGTTATGTTTTTATGCTACTTTCGAAGTTTGAAACTTGTATTTTTAAACAAACTTGTATACCAATTTCCGACCTGCCGTATTACCTACCTGTTAGTTACTTACCAACAGTTTGTTTGTCTGATTGCGAAATGTGTTTATTATGATTTACAGTATTGAATTATAATAATAGTGACACTCTGATCACGTGTGACGTTTTACATTTTTGTCAAATCACACTTGTATATCTTCAAGTGAAATGTATAAAAAAACTGAAACATGGAAACAAACTATGACTTATTTTTCCATCTACGAATGACATCAGCACAAAAACAATTCTCATGTTACTTGTCATCAGTTTAATGTATACCGTTACATACATATACTCTTACATGATATGCTGGGTCAAAGTTCATACAAAATGCAGTACGGACTTTGTAGTCTACAGTATATTTTCTGATAGCAGATAACAGGTGTGGTTTGTCATTTACACTTTAAACGAAGATTTGAAGTATTTAGCATTTCATTTATAAGAAAATTTATATATTGGGGATATGTCGTAGTTATGTTATAATAGCTTTTTATTGCAATTTAGAAATTCGCGGATTAAAAATTCAATTAGAATTACAGATCGCAATTATAAAATAATTTAAAAAATTGCTCCTATTTGTTGGTTCATACGTTGGCTCACATTTTTAAATAGTGACCAATGCAAATTGACAGTCCAATCTTGGTTTCAAAACTTCTAAAAACCATAGTTATAATTTGGATTATATTGGGAAAAGATATTTTTTATTTATTAATTGCTTGGGTCATTGGGGATTGTCTTCGAATAGGCGGTATGTAAGCCCCGCGAATCTCGAATCGTGGGATTATTGACGTTGTGGGTTAGTGATATATCTTGGCTAACCAGGACGTATGAAGCTCTTTGCATTTGGCTGAGTGTGTTCTTATTTCTGCTCACTCTGATACAACGGCGATATCATTCGCATGTTTACGATGCTTGACTTCCATGAACTAATTGAATTGTCGATATCTTCCTGTTGACAACGGGCTCGACTCCCTACAGACAAAAAAAAAAAAAATTGTATTAAATTTGTGTTGAAAACATACTCAAAGTAAATGTACTAAATGTACTCAATACTAGTAAATTTTAGATGCAACGAGTAAGTGAGACTTAAATTGAGTAAATTTTACTTGATTTAAGTACGCGTGAAAATAGTACGTACTTAAAATAAGTACGCAAACTTGTTTGAATAATTTCTTATTTATTTTGAAATTTATTATGAATAATAATTCTTATTTATTTTGGATATATGGAAATCAATTGTGCTGAATTTCCGCTATTGCGGCTACACGAGTTTAAGTCGAAAGACAAGATGTTTAAGGTTTTTATTAACTATAAATTTCTGAATGGCAGCTGTACTAGATGCCACAGCTTGTCTATTTGTGTAATTTTTGTAGGCAAACACAAAATTGAATAGAGGAATCGGACATTCCAGGTGTACACCCCAAATAATGGTTCTTATAGTACAGGGTGGCTCAAGGATCGTGCTACAAACACAAAACGGGGACCAATAAGGACCGTTATTTAAAGATGTTGTGGCGAAGACGTATCCGTTTCAATAGTATTTGGTTCCAGCAAGATGGAGCAACTGCACAAATAGCCAGACAGACCGATCATAGCGGAGCTCCAACGCAAATATCATTAATATCCAGAAACTCCACTTTTCGCTGGCCCCAGACCACCTGACCTGACTGCACAAGAATTGTGTGCGTTATGTCAAGCAAGAGGTGTACAAAACGAAATCAGCTGAATTGAAGCAGTTCATTAAAATGGTAATTGAGGCGATCTGATCAAATGTCACATATGCGTGAATGAGTTTGGAGGCCATTTACGATCTATAATCTTTAAAACTAATTAGTTATATAGAATAAAATTTAATTTTCTATAAAAAAAATAAATGAAATACATCGATTAAAAAAAGTTATTTGAATTTCGTGTTCATGTAAAATTCAATACTGTTAAAGTTATAAAGTTTTAAACTGATTATAGTTCATTATTTGTACCTCACTTTTACATATTTTTGCAAGCAAATTCATTGATGGTAATATGAAGCAGTTAGAAAGGGGAAAAAGGGCACCAGAACAAACATCCTTTCTGAAAGTAATTCTCGATACTGGGTAATTAATGGTAGGTAGCAACTCCTGAAGACAGGGTGTTACGTTGCTCACATTAGGCGCTGTCTGTGACATCAATCGCCAAACAGCATTGTCCATGTGTTTATCGTTGCTTAGCTTAGACACGTGCACTACCATTTAAATATTTAATTATTTATAAAAGACAAATTGCTCCTATCCTTTATTGTTGTGTCACCAAAAATTTAAAAAAATTTAAAAAACTTATATAGAAAATAAGATTTCATCCAAAGTGCCTTTTAAAACCTTTCTCAAATCGCCTAGTATCAAAGCGATTACGAAAAGGTATTCACAAATTTGTGGAGTATCTTTAACATGTCTCGAATGTAGCCAAAATGTCCTCTTTATTACATAAAGACTACATACATAGATGGTTGCTTCCGTCCTGATGTGAGTATCCCAGCAAACTAAATTTCCTGAAATCGTAAATAATTTGTTTCAACTTTCCTAGCGCGCTGTAGCAAGCTAAATACCCTGTAATCGTGAAGAATTTGTAGCAAATATAAATGGACATGAAAAATCCTCAGAACCCCCAAATTGTAATGGATATATTTCTTTATAAAGACATTGAGAGATTTTACAAAAGGAGGTCTAGAAAAAGTTCAAAGCCCTTCCATATATTTTAACATAATTGAATAAAAGAGAATTAATAATTTCATTTTAAAACTTTGTATATATTTACTCCTTGAAAACAGTGCCTTTGTAAAAAATTTCAAAATTTCTTCAGAATTTATGTAAACAATTCATTAAGAATGCACAGCGTCAAAAAAGTTCCGGAAATTGGTCACCAAAACACAAAATATTTGTTACTCATTGATACTCATTGAAATAATCCAATTATCAAGCGAAGCACATTTTCAGGAAAAAATTTCAGCCCTACCCTAACTGAAAACCATGTTGAAATTTGAATTTTGGGAAGAGAAAAAAGTTGGCTGGAGCCATATCAAGTTGATGATATCTGTTGAATTTTTGGCCAGAAATTCGTTCACATGCATAACCTAGTGAGGTAGTGAGGGAGAGATCATAGTTCAAAATCCATGAGTTTTTCTTCCACAATTTTCACACTTTCCGATAAATTTGTTCTATCAAACGCCATATAAGGCCCGCATAGGCAAACGCAAATTCCCCTGCATATCTAATGATTGAAATAAGGCAAAGCTACTCACATTCAGTGAGCTTATACGCGTTGTATTTTTAAACATATTCAACGGCGCCTACGGTGTAAAGACGAATGTCGTAGCTTGAGAATCATTTACAAGACTTGTTGATTACTCGACTATTCGAAGTGTTCCTCAGACACGACGAGGTAATTAATGATAAGTGGCAAGAATTCACCGTGGAGAACATTGCGATAATCAAAGAAAGCAACCAACATTATATTGACGTTCGATCGACTATGATGTGTAGTTTTTGGTTGCGGCTCAGTTAGAAGACACCATTTCGAAACTTGTTGACGTGCATGTTAAACTCTTATGCTTATATCTTACTACCAATTTAATGAAAGTGGGGTAGGAATTATTACATTGTGTCATGCATGTCTTCAGAAACTTTTACACGATTAAGTTTTTGAAGAAAATTCGGGGGTTTCGGCACTAGTTGAACGGTAAGGCGTTTCATAGCCAAACAGTCGTGCAACGAATTGATTCGTGAAACATAGAAAGTTCAGCGGGTATCTTCCTTAAACACGAATGGTAGTCATCATTTCGATACTAATTTTAGTAAAAGATGTTGGTGGCCGACAAGAACATAGCAAATCTTCCAAAGCATCTTTATCGCTTTTTAGTGCACTGTACCACTCACATGCACTTGTTTTTGATAGAATCGATTCAGCATAAGTCTTCTGTAACATATTCAGTGATTTGGTTTACGAAGTTTTCTTTGCAATACAGAATTTAAGACAATGGCTTTATTCGATATTTTTATCCATTGTAAAAATCGCAAAATATACTTGAAGTGAACGAACAAAATATAAAAGAGAATAGTAAATCAGTTGAATGAAAGCGATCACACTCCGCGCCAGTAATAGGGGACCGTTGTGCCGCTTTAATGACAAAAAGAGTTTTAACAATCTTTAAAGTGGGCCTTTAAAAATATTGTTTCTCGGTACTTCTCCGACAGTGTTAAGCAAAAACTGCAAAATTAATCCTAAAATTATTTCAGAAATTTCCTTCATAGAAGTTCTACAAAATTTTCAACTTGTGCAGAACATTTTGTATAGCACAAGTAGTAGTAAAGAAATCCATTATATTTGAATGACATTGAAGGCTTTACATAGCACAGCAAAATTGATCCGATTTAGGTTAGATATGCACCGTTTTGTTCGATAATTTGCTAACATTTTGAAGATAATTCCGTTATGCCTCTATCTCATAGAAATCTTTATCTCTATTGGCAAAAAAAAAAAAAAAAAAAAATGGATTGCCGATATCCACATGCTTCTCTTGAGAGGAATATTTCAACAGCAAAGTCATTCGCCATAGGCATGACGAGATGGTAATCACCTGACATTAGGTCCGGAATATAAGGCGGATGCATAATTAAGAACTTCCGAACCAAGTTCTTAGAACTTCTGGCGGTTCAATATCGATTGGTAGCGCTGATAGAACACAATTCCTCCAATTATTGATTGTGCAGGTACGAATTACGATCAACTTATAGCTGAAGATTCTCTGCCAGTCCCACCAAACATACGCTAAACGTGCTTGACCGTCAATCGCTACCATTTGCGCCGGCTTGCCGATATTTTACCATGATCGGTTTCTCTTGATGGTGTCGTAGGTGACTAATTTTTCATCAGCAACCATCATCCTCTTCAGACATGAGTTGATATTGTTGCGATTCAGCAGCGACTCTCAGATGGTATATGGATCCATAAGATTTTTTTGAGTTAATTTGTGTAGGCTCCATACATCGAGCTTCTTTTTGTATCCAGCGTTATACAGTTGGTTCGAAGTGGGTTTTATGTAAAGTTCCGCTCCTGGTAAATATAAACGGACCTAATGTGAACTACATGATTTCCATTATTCTACCAACATTTTCGACAATTCGCCTTCCAGAGCTTAGTGCATTTTTGACATCAATGCACTATGGAATGGAATCGATTGAACTGAAATTGCGAGTAATTGGTTGTTATAGTATCAAAACTATAAACACTCTTTCCGTTTTCAATCTCTAGGGTTGGGTTGTCGCCACTATCGAAGAAAGCAGTAAAACAGCGCGTATTTCCTCTTTCCTGGTGTCCATCTTGGATGCAACTTCAAACAATATTGAGCCAAACAATCCCAAAAATGTGGCATTAATTTTTTCAGAACTAAATCTTACGTTTCTAATGCCATCTAGTGTGATATGGTTGCACTTATACAACGCGAAATACAGATTATTAAAGCTAACAATTTGAAAAATAATGGATTTTTTTTTACTATACCTTCTATCCAAAAACTTCATTGAGAATTTGGAAAAAAGTCTGGAGGATATGACTGTATATATCAAAGTCTGGAATTATGGTTTGCTGGGTTGCACTGCAACCGATCATATCTGCGTTCATTGAGATTTATAGCATCCACTGTGCCACATGATAGTGTTAAAATTTGTACTCGTTTTGGATCTGGGTGCATGAAACTTGTTATAGTGTTCAGGGGGCAGTGACAGTAAAGTACAATACACATAAAACACAATTTTGTTTTTTATTATTTTTACAAATTGTGAGAATGTTCGTATGGGTGAGTGTCCTGTGTTCGTATTTGTAGAATTTTAAGTGACTTGAAATTGCAATTTATTGTTGGTTGTCTGCCTGAGTAATTGTGACTTAAAGTGACCATTTTTGTTGTATTAAAAAATGATGTTACTGATGATGACGATGATGATGATGACGATGGAGATAATGACGACGACGATGACAATGATGGTTATTGTCACTCTTGTTGCAACTACTGAGGCTGATGGTGATGGAAATTTCATACATATATTTACATTATAACAACAGCAGTAGCGCCAACACAGCTGATGAAATATGAGCGTTATGTAGACATGCATACGAGACTTTCATATATAGAATGTACACCCCTGTATGTGTGGAAACAACTGCTGCACAAATGTGTGAAATGGTGTGAGAACCGGAAATTCAGTCTGACAGTATAAAAGTTTTTCATTTTGACACTTTGGATATTTATGGGTTCGAGTATAAAAATAATATTTAAATAATAAATTTTAATAGTTTTGGGAGGTTATTCGGAGGAGAAAAAGTAGAAAGTTTATGTTCTCTGATGAAATAAAATTCCCTTAAGGACTTGTGATGTCAATTATCTGTGGCCGCAATCATTGGCCACGACGAAGTTGTGTATAAAAAGTTTGAATTTCTTAAAGAAAAGTTTTACGTTGCTTATTTAGAAGAAGATGAAGTTGTTTATTACAGTACAAAATGACTTCTTTCAATTTTAATGAGGTAACAACGTCAATTTGTGCCATTGAAAAGTTGTAAGTTTCGTTTGGGAAGTGAGAAAGGATATCTTATTTTAAATTTGTTTCCTATTCAAATACTGAATGAAAATTTCGTTGATTGTAAAATAATCTATTGTCACCGTTTTGGTGCAATCTATAAATTATGGTTGAAATTGTCATATGTGAGCTGTTATATTGGAAACCTGAACATATGACAACACCGTCACCGTGAAATATGAGTGATTTTCTATCAGAATCGCAAATTTTATTTAATTTTTTTTTTGCGAAAATGTGAAGTTTGGAACCGCAGAGACGTCATGTGCGGGAACTTTTGATTTACCTGTTTAATTTTAAGAAATCTGCAGCTGAAGCAAAACAAAAAAATATTGTAAAATGTATACCTATTGCGTATATAAAACAACGCTGCCTCATAAATTGAAGAATAATAAAGACAATAATCCAAATTAAATCTATCAGTTGATATTATGAGACATTTCGAAAACTCGTTATTTATTAACTACCAACCAGGCTTACACGCCACCATTAAGGTAGGATGAAACGTCGTCTATTATCGTATAATACTCAACCTCTACCTTAGAAAGAAGCTGGATTGATTTGTCAATAACACGGCTATTTGCTCAATCTTCCCCGGATGTAGTCTTATTCGGTTGATAAAATAATTTGAATTTCTAGACAGGTGTCATCGCACCGTCCATTTTTCCAAGTGCTTATTTCTTTTATGTCAATAGCAAATGCAACAAATCTTACATATTTATCTCAAATAGTTTATAATATAGGAAATCGATTAGCGGTTTCAAAATCGCTGATCTGGCAAGGCTGCCAGCTGTTAAATACCTGTCATCCAAAGTGTTATTTATAAGGTTTGCCATTTACAAATACGGGTCGTTTAACAACCAAAGAGTGCGTAAAAATAGTTAAAACTTACTACAAAAGTGGTGATTCAAACGTAGGCTTGCAATCGAATAGCATTTTCTGCAGAGACGAAGCTCATTTCTCACACGGTGGTTACGTCAACAAGCAAAATTGTCGCATATTGGACCAAGAGAACCCAGAAGTCGTTGTGGAAAAGCAATTGCATGACAGTTTGGTGCACATGGTGGTGTGGAGTTGTCATTAAGCCGACTTTTTTTTTTTAAAACGACGTTGGAGGAACCTCGAAAATGTTCATTGCGCCAAAAAACCACAGGCGGCCATTTAAATGACATTGTATTTCGTACATATTGGCAAAGCACAAGCATTGTAATGAAAAAAAAGTTTCATCGAAATCATAGCTTTATGTGTTTTATTTAGTTTTACTTGAAAACGAAAAAGTGTAGGCAGAGCTGCGCTTTTTTTCGATCATAATCTAACGCAGCATATGACAATTTTGTGATTGGTAACATGCATTGCTTTAGCACGATGTGTGATACTGCCCAGTTTTTAATAGAATATGTTGCTCTCTATATCAGTATTCACACATCTAACAGTTTATAAGATATGCCCATTCAATCGTTGTTTGGGCAATATCAACCGCCTTTTCTTAATCTTGATCTAAAAACTCTTACGATAATTTCATGATGACGGTCAGTCAAGAACTTTACCGGAATATTAAAAAGGTCGTGATGACGTCCAGTTTCAACTGATGTACATATATATTTCGTTCTATGCCAGTGCATATATACCATATGTCATACGAATACCTCTTATAGTTCATGAGATACACCCATTCAAAATGTCAAGGCGTATGAGTGGTAGCTCATCTCTCCACACAACAACGTTGTCTAAAATAGCATGTGACAATTTCTTGGTTGATAATAACTGTAACTGTAAAATTTTTACACTGATCGTTCAATACTACATCGATTTATTTTGTAAGGGGAGTGGCACTGCTCGCCTTTTATTCGGTTACTTTTTCCATATCAGTAACATATGCGTCGAATCTCATTTTTGTACTTCTAATAGTTTATGAGAAATTGCCGTTTCCAATATTAAAATCTGTTCAATTACCTACAAATTTCTTGATGATAGTGATAAACGGACAACTTTTAATAAGGAGCGGTCGGTTACTTTCGACCATAAAGGAATGGAGCGAAGCACCGCCCACTTTTTACATCAACATATGTCTTTTTATGTGAAAATCGTACTTACCGAATTTCTTTTTAGTGTTTCCAACAGTTCATTAAATAAAGGCGTTCAGAATTATAATCTGTAGTTAGTGGGCGGAGCACCACTCACTTTTTACACCAACATATTTCTCTTTATACGAATATCATACTTTACGAATATCTTTTTAGTGCCTCTAACAGTTCATTAAATAAAAATGTTCAAAATATTAATTTGTGTGGGCGGTATAAATGCCTCTTTCTCCTCTTTGTTTGTATGTTTGCATCCCTTTTCCGAATAGACGTGCAAACTAATAGGTCGATAGTCTTGAAATTTTTTTAGTGTATTCTCCTGGACGACATAAATACACTACAAAAATTTCAAGACAATCCGCCTGTTAGTTTGCACGTCTATTCGGAAAAGAGATGCAAACATACAAACATTAAATTTTATACATATAGATTATTAATTGTTATTTTCATTTTAGTAATGTGTAATTCCAAATAATTTTCATTTACGCATAGATATTTCTAAATTTTATTTGTTCATTTATACACAACTTTCCATTTCCATTTCAAAAAGTATGAATTGCTAGGCAATGTTTTCCATGAGAAGTCATTTTATTAATATTCTAGACAACATTTTGTTAAATAACATTAAAATTATTAAAAAAATACATTTAATTTACATATTTTAAATCATTTGTTTTTAAATAGCATAGATTAGAACCAAAAGTATATTCAAATAAGAAACACAGTAGGTGAACAAATACTTTAAAACTTCTAGAAAGTACAGGATGGCGCAATATAACGTGCATATTTAAAAAATAGATTAAAAAAATAAATACAAAAGGTACGGTTAAAATAAATCTAAGGCATTGTAGAGTAATAAATGGAGTTAATTTTTTTTAAAAATAACATCATCTAAATGGTGACCCTCTCTACGACAGCACTCCTCTAACCGCAAACGAAAACTTTCTTCAGTAATACTGGTGTAATGGCTGCCATTTCACCACGGATATTCTCCTTGAGCTGAACGATGTTTCTTGGATTATTACTGTAGACTTTGGGTTTGAGGTATCCCCACAAAAAAAAGTCAAGAGGTGTCAAGTCTGGACTACGTGGGGGCCATGGGATATCACCTCTTTTCGAAATCAGTCTGCCAGAGAACATCTGCTTCACCACCGCCATGGAGCCATTTGATGTGTAACAGGTAGCTCCATCTTGTTGGAACCAAGTTCTGGAATTCACTATTCTTGAACTTTCAATTTCTGGAGCCAAAAATCCGTCCAACATCTCAACATAGCGTTCCGTATTAACCGTGACGTTTTGGCCCCACGCATTTTCGAAGAAAAAAGGACCAATTATTTCTCTGCCAGAGATTGCTTTAGGACTATGCAATGGTTTCTGGTGTTTGATTTTGGGATTTTCACTGTTCCAGTAACGACAATTTTGACGGTTTACGAACCCATTCATAAGCAAATGAGCCTCGTCAAAGAAAAGGATATTGTCAAAATTGGAAAATCGATTAAGCATTTCATTAGCAAATGCGAGCCTTGCTATGAAGTCAGACTCTTTCAATTCTTGTGTTAATTGCAGCTTATGTGGATGCAGTTTAAGATCCAATGTTAAAATTCGTTGCAAACTTCGTCGCGATAATTGTAAGACAGACGATCTCTTTCGAGTCGACATTTATGGATTTCCTCGTGCTGATTCCAATACTCTCTCAACATTGTCTTCGGTCCTAGATGTTCTTGAGCGACCATTTGCTTGTGGTTTAAATGTTGAACCGGTCTCTTCAAAACGCTTTACCCATATTTTAATTAAATTAGCACTCGGAGCTTCACTAATTCGCCGTAGTCCATATTCAGCACAATATAGTCGCCTAGTAGCAATATATGAACGAGAGTTCTCGTAAAATGCGCGACGCTTCCCGTCGAAGTGATTCATAGCGACTAAAACCTCCCAGCTGCGCCTTTTCTACCCCGCAAAAAAAGATGATGCAATATGCACGTTCTATTGCGCCACCCTGTACTTTTATTTTAAGTTCTTAATACTATTAAATTGCATTCAATTTGATACTTAATATTGCAGAATATTTAATTTTCTGGGAATACTCGGAATTCAGGGAATTAAAACAGTCCGGGATTTGTAATGCCTTAGCACTATTACTTGGTCTTAGCAAAACATGAAATAAGCATTCGTCGTCACCCTCCCGGATGCGTCAGGCATTGCGATGTAATCCAAAGAACATTTTAAACGAATGATGAATCATTCTAAAACACACATACATATGCTTGCCTTCCAAATATAGATACTGGTCATATGTACGAGTATGTGTGCCTATGTGTGTATCTTATACAGCCTCGTGTTATCATTTCAACCAATTTGAAAGTTTTCTAAAAGAATGACCATCATTTTCTCAAAAATGACAAAACTAACAACTTCAACTTTGTCACAAGAAGAATTTGAAAGTTTTGCTTGATATAGCCAGTATATTCGTTTATTTCTACATACACACACAAATGTACTGCATATATGTTTCTCCGTGAATTTGTATGTATGTATGTGTGTGTGCAGTTCTTTGGTATCAACATAATTCTCCAATGGATAATAAAGCAAAACCTAAATAGAAAAATGGCAAAGTTGACCACAATGATTTAGATTTTGTTTTAAAAATATTTTTCGAGATTTTTGTGTTGGTGTTGTTGTTTGCAAATTATTTATGAACCAGGGACAACAGCAGCCA
>JAHXMU010026629.1:191952-206269 GCA_019455685.1 Philornis downsi
TTCAATTTATTAGTGGCCATACTTTATAAGCTCCTTTGTTGTGTTGTGCTGTGTCCTCAGTTGTTGTGTCACAGGATCAGAAGTTGTTTGAAGCAGTCAAGAAAACTTTGTGCCATTGTTTAACTCGGTTTGTTGTTATTTGGTAATAATTTATTATCCTTACACGAAATGCAATGGAAGAGGAAAGAATTCTTTCATAAAATACCAAACAAATGAACACATCGCCAGTGAAATTCGGTAGAGAATGAAAGAATCGAATCGAACGAAGCGAACGAACGAATGAAACACAAGACAAACTTGTCTGAGGTTTTGATTTACGACTGCCAATATCGGATTTAACATTTCAATGATGGTTGACAAAAAGTCAAATGAATGGTGTGGAAGAGTTATAGGAATATTGAAAAAAGTTGATGCTGGTTTAGAAACTGGGATTATGGTGAATTCTTGTGGGCATACATTGGGTGGTTTGCACAACTGGCAAAGTTGGACTATTAATTTTCTGAGTAGTCTATTCAAATTAACAAAGCCATAATGTGGCACAACAGAGTGTTGTAATTAGAAATTCCAAAATAGAATTGCAAAAATTATTTATATGGTCAAATTTTTTTTTAATCTTTTTTGGGACACATTCTAAATCACTCTAAATCCCAATGGAATTTCTAATGCGGGAATGTTTAGAGAGTTAGAGAAGGTGAACGAATTTTGTCAGTAAGAAATGTTTACAAGTGACGTAAAGAGTTTTAAGAAGGCAGAGAACTAATTGTAGACGAATATGCGCCCGGATCTTCAGTCTTTATGGATGATCCAGCAAATCCGAGATTTTATGCTGAAAAACTGTCAGTTAACAATTACTGACATTGCGGATTTAAAACGGATCATTAGGTTATTATAAAATATATTTTGGGCTCCAGGTTCTTCAAACCTGGATTTTTACAAGAAAAAAGGGTTCAAAATAATTGAAAAATAACTGTGCTGAAAGTGATTTCTGTTTTAAATTGCGTTTTAAATTGCGTTATTATCTTAGACTAGTTTTGGATCTATGCTTATGATTTCCGGAAACTACCGGCAAGTGTAAATTGTGCTCCAAGTGAAGCAAGACCGAATAGATTGCGCTAAATTCGATGATGGCGATATTGTGCCCGTTTCACCGGGCGTAACTGGCAACAAGGAATATTATTTGAATGTTATGGGTCATTTGCATAAAGCTATTTTCAAAAAAAGCCATATTTATTTGCAGTAAACTTTTGGTTCTCGCATCACCATGATACTCCATTTTACATTACATTGGACTGGAAGTTTATTTTTACAGATAAGGCTGTTGACCAAGAAAAAAGTCAAAGATCCAGATACTACATATACATAGATCTGGTAAAAAAATTTTTTGCTCTACTTACATAGTTCCATTGAACGATCAAATCAAATGTGTATGTTTATATGAGTCTCGCTTTGAGGCCTTACCCATGGTGTGCCATCACACAGGTGCTGTTTTCTATAATTCTTTTCTTGGTTATATTTCTTTTCTTCTTGCGACAGCAAGCGCCCCCTTGGGTACCCAAACTAATCCCGAAAGGATTAGTCGAACTACCTGAGATTAGAAGTAGGTCCCCTTGGAAAAACTTCCTCAGGGCCCGCTCTCTCTCTCGGCCAAAGAACCGTTGTAGCCACTTGGTATGAAGTGAGCTACCTCTAGGTTAGGAGTTGTAGTAATCTAGGAAGACTTCGGATAGACATGAACAGTGTTTTCCAAGCTTCTGCCTTCCTTCACCAACACTTGAGTAACGCAAAAGCACTGAAAACACTTGTTCGGGCAACCACAGCCAGCACGATGCTTCCACACCATTGACCAGGAAGTAAGAATGTTCCTTGGGCCCCTGGTCACCCGTGCTACCAGAAGAGAAGAACCCTCTGGTCTGGGTTTCGCAAACAAGCTACTCCAGTTTTGCTTTATCATACCTCTCATGGAACTGGTAATCCATTATAGAGGAGTAATCAATGTCCGAGGAGAGAATATCAACACAGCAAAGCAAAGTACACCATGCTCCTACCATAGTTCATTAACCAGATCTCTCTGGTCATACAACTATATTTACGGAAAAGATAAATCTTCTAATACCTCCCGACGGCTTTTCTATGTCCGCACCTGTTGCCAAAATGTGTCTTGTTTAACTATGACTCTCCCCTTTACTTGGTTTTCGAAAAACGAGTTTCAAGATCAGTTTGATGTCATATTATAGTTGAATCCCAAGACATAATCCACCTTTTCCTAGGGCGCCTGGCACAAGGCCACACTACTTTGTTTTTGTATGCAAGCATCATCCTTTGCCTGCTTAATTACAGGATCGGGTAGAGAGTCTTGCGTTTTATGGGTAAGCGGTACAAAGCATCCTAGGAAACACCCGCCTACCTAAATCGAACGATCAGTAAGGTAGTCATATAAGAGAGATATGGGCGGGAATCTTAGATCCTATAACTACAAAAATAATAAATGAAAAAGGAAATCACCCGCAGTACAATTGCCCTTAATAAAGGTCGAAATTGACTAAATACAGTTAGATGTTTGTAAATTCTGTGTGTACTTACCCTCCCGTACTTTGCGTTTTCGGCGACCGCTTCAATTTCGAATAACCCCCAATAATAAACCTTCTTCATTTACGACGTTGATGTTACGACGCTATTTTTATTGTTAGTTCATCATTAAGTCTATTTAATTTTAATTTAATTTAATTAAGTCTCCAAAACATATAGAAATCAAACCATAATCGAAACAATACTTATCAAAGACTAATAACAAAAACTGTAACAATGAATGAGTTATAAGAAAAATGGATATCCAGAATATAAGGGAAGCGAAAAAAAACTTGTTATTGTCAAATGCTCAGCCACTGAACGTGGACCTGAGAACTATCATGCGATATAATTATTGGTTACTTAAATATATCACATAAAGTGTTATCTATTATGTGGTTTCAAAACCGCCGGTTTGACAAGGCTATCAGCTATTAAATTCCTGCCATCTGAAGCGTTATTTATTTAGTGAAAGGTTTGCCATTTACGAACATGGATCGTTCAATAACCGAAGAAAGCGCAAAAATAGTTAACACTTACTACAAAAGTGGTGATTCAAATGTAGGCACTTTTCGTGGCTTACGGAGTGATTATGGTCGTTGTAATCGACGATCTAACGGTGGAAATTTGTCTCAACTGTGAACATCAGCTTGTTTTGGAATTGGTTTGCTTTTAAAAATGACTACAATTCGTTCAAGATACGGTGCCGCTATACGTACACATTTTTTAAACGCCTTGCCAGTTGTATCATTATGATCGGCACCCGTTTTTACCTGAAGATTACAAACTACTTGCTTAACTTCTTCTACACAAGAAGGTTTAGAAGCAAATTAATTTTGCATTGATTGCATGAATTTAGAAGAAAATGAAATGTCTGATCCGGAACGAATTAAAATACTTCTAACATTAAGTTGCTCGCCTCCTTTTTTTAACCTATTGACTATTTTAGTGCCTCAAAATAACAATAAATTTAATACGAACAAGTTTCAAAATAATTTATCATGTACCTTCATCGTATCTCTACGTGTCCACTTAAACTACGTTGCAGTTTTTATTACAACCCTTTTTTAATTTTCACGCAATTTTCCTCACACAGCAGATTTAATCCTTAAAATTGTACAAAGAAAAAGAAATGAAGCAAAAAGAACTAAAGCATATTTCCTTGGCGACACCTGTAGCGACAACGAAATATTTAACAAAAAAGAATGGATATCATCACATATCTCTTAACGCATTCCCATCATTTTCGGCGTTGAAAAGTCGTCAATTTCTCGCACCCTCCGCCACTTTTTGCTCTCTCCACACAAGTGGCTCATACGAAATACGATGACTTCTTACGTTGTAATAACACCAGGATGTTATATGATGAAGTGCAATTTATGCAGAAGATTCAGTGGCAACTGCATTTGTTTATATTTAATGAAGTTTTATATGGTAGTTTAACACACTTACATGTAAGTAAAATAACTGTAGGTCGCAATGTTGGCATCTACTGAAGCTTTATGTGGATGTGCGTGTTTAAGCCAATGAGGAGAAAAAAACCAACCAAAGGTCTTGTCGGGACAAATGTCGTCCTTGTTGACTCCTCCAGAGTCAGTCGCTCATCGCCACATGCACGTAAGTAAAAAGTTCATAAAAATTGCATACACGAATGTAGAGCATGATAAAGCTATATGAGGAGAGAGGTTTGAGTATGACAAAAAAAAAAGTTTGGGTGATATATACACACATATATCACATGTAGTAAAAATAAATCTATTATTTCTCCGATAGATGGCTTTAGTAGTTTGTGTGTTGCATTAAATGAGCCACAACAGATGGCGTTGGAAAGACAACATTTGCACTCAAAAAAACTACTTAGACAATTTTGATTGCTATGTTTGCTTGACCCGGTATTATTTGAGGGCATGTCAAAGATGGACGCCATGACGCAAAGGGAAAGTTCATCATATTTTACTATTTTTTTTTTTTCGACAAAAGCGAAAATGCTCATTAGGCGACTAAAAATGCGAGTAGTGTTTACAGGCCAGATACTGTAACAGCCGATCATTTTAAATTTCGGTTTCGGTGGATCCTGTTTCGATAATTTTGAAATCAAAGATGCACCAGGATGTGGACAGCTTACTGTCGCAAATAATAAAAATCGTCAAACAGATCACCATGTTTCGACAACCATTTGGAACCAATTGGATAAGATTGGATAGAAAAAGAAACTCGATGTATACTATATTTCCATCTGTTGAATCGCATCAAATTCGACCCATCTCTGAAGAGAATGCTGACTAGTGATGAAAAGTGGGCCGCATACAACAATGTGAAAACGGCCGTGCTCGAACAGCGGTGAGCCAGCGCAAACAGTAGACAGTCCAGGATTGACGGTGAGGAAGGTTCCGCTTTGTATTTCGACTGGCAGGGAGTCATCTGCTATGAGCTGCTTTCCTACGGCCAATTCTTAATTTGTAGCAATATTGTCAACAATTGCTTGGTCTGATGGAAGCCATCGTCCAGAAGCTATCAACCTTAGCCAGTAGGAGAGGAATTGTGTTCCCTCTTGACAACGCTAGGCCACATACAGCAATAATTACTCGGTTGAAGCTCGGAGACGACTAGGCTCTTATGCGTCCACCTTTATACTTTTGAGCTGGTACAAATTCATTATGGAATGAATGATTTTACTGATTTTTTTTCTTAAAATGAACGAGTGCTTCTATAAGAGAGACATAATGGAATTACCTGCAAAACGGCAGAAAGTTATCGAAGAAGATAACCTTAATCGCATCGTGCTAACTAAAATAAAAAAAAAATTTCAATGCCATGTAAAAATAATGGATCTCTTTATACTACTACCTACGAGTACATTGTTTTCTTTTGAATTTTATTAGTTCATTCGGTTACAGTACCGGAGTAGCATTTAAAGTATCGCGTATAAAATTTCGGCAGATACGTGGAGACATTTTAGATATTATAGGAAATATCTCGTTATCACAAATCACGTTAGGCTAGAAGTTGTGACTAATTTAGTAATAGCCTAGCTAATCAAACGTGACTTTCGCCAAATTTGGAATTTTATATGGAAGACACGAGAAAGCTTGTCGGTACGAGGGCGGTCCCAAAACTAGCCGACCTGACGTATAGATGGTGCCAGTAGTTTGAAAAAAATGTTTTGTTGAGAAGTGGCAACCTTACAAAATACATGTTTACACGTTGTGTAATATTTGTAGCTGAGCCATCAAAAGGAAACGATCTCAGTGAGTTTGTTAAAATGAAAGAAATTGATCACCGTTATGTAATTCAATATTTCTATTTGAAAGGTCTCAGTCGAACCAACAGTAAAGCCGAGCTTGACTCTACTCTGGGAGAGTACATTCGTTTACAACTATAAAATATTGAGTAGCAAAGTTTAAACGAGGCCGTACGAGCTGCCAAAAGGAACACCGTAGTGGTCGACCAATTCAGATAGATGTCCACGCCAGACAAGGTTAACAAGATCCGCAAAATGGTATTGGATAATCGTCTGCTGAATTTTCGTGAGCTAGCTGAAATGATAAGCATTTCAAAAAAGTGCAATACATCGTATATTGACCGAAGATTTGAAGATGAGAAAGCTGTGCTCAAAATGAGTGCCGCGCTTGCTTTCAATAGAGTAAAAACAACGTCGTGATAATGTTTCAGCAGAGCATTTGGGGATGTTTCACTGTAATAAAGCAGAACTTTTGCATCGATTTATAATCATGGATGGGACATGGGTCCACCACTTCACACCTCAAACAAAGGAACAGCCAAAGCAGAGTGGAGTAGAATGGGAGAATTGTGTCCTCAGTAATGAGGTCATGGCGTCTGTTTGTTGGAATGTGCTTGGGATTATTTTTTTTATTATCTTCAGAATGGAAAAACCACCAACGATGAATATTACGCTAACTTATTGCAGCGTTTAGGTGATGCAATTATGGAACAAAAACCGCATTTGGCGAAAAAGAAAGTACTGTTTCATCAAAACAATGTTCCAGTTCACACATCCACTATTGCCATGGCCATAATTAAAGAATTGAAGTTTGAATTGTTTCATTGCGCATTTTATTCGTCACATTTAGCTCCCTCGAACTATTTTAGTGGTAAAAGATTTGCCAACAATAAAGAGGTGGAGTATGCAGTTGATAGGTTTTTTAAGGAGATTGACATTTAAGGACATTGACAGAGTGTAGAAGCTATTAAATATTGTTGGAAAAAGTGTATCGAGCTAAAAGTAGATTATGAAAAAAAATAATGAAAATTTTTCCCAACTTTTTTGTGTCTTCTTTGTTAGGTCGTCTAGTTGTGGAAGCGCCCTCGTAGCTCACTAACTTACATTCATAACCTAGAGTTCGGGAAACCGCTACACTTTTCAGGTTTTACTGTAGAAACAACGTTTTAGGATTTAAAATCATTTGTATGGAAGTAAGTTTCCCCAATGTTGCAAGTTGTATTATGCGGTACAGAAGTTGAAGGTATAAAACGGCATTTAAATTACACAAACCTCTTGCTCAAATTGCTAGTTTGACTGATCGTTATAATGAACATATACGACACAAACGAAATCTGTCTAAATTGAAAGTTTTTGTTTTTTTTTTTGATTTATTTATGATGATATTTGGCGACCATCTTTGCGTTGCCGTTGGGTTAATTGTAGCTTTTATATTTTGTTTCTTCTTTCCATATTTTATATTTCGTAATTTTTCTGTTTATTTTGCATTAAGATGGAATTGATTGAGTCTAATTAATAAAATTTCAAATAAATTTTTGTTTTTACACTGCGCACACATTTGAAATGTGTGAACATATTTCAAATCACGTTGCGCAAACGGTTTGCACAAATCAACTGAAATTTGCAAATGTTTTTTTTACATTTTACAGACGGTTTGCGCAAACACGAAAATATATATAAATATATCTATTATGAAGTTCCAGAAAGGTCATAACAATGCGCCCACTTCCAATCCCAGACCATGACTAGAGAAAATATTACTTTTGGAATATTTCCATTATAATTTGTAAAGACTTACTTAAGCTATCGTGTCCAATAGCCGTCCAGTCCGATAAACGGACGTGCCTGAAACGGAAATCCTGAAACGAATTTTGGATGAATATAACTTTAGTCTGATACAAAGTGTATCAAATTGTATCCATAATTGTGGGTATAAAAACCTCACATTGACTAAATTCTCACATATGTAAGTTGGCAATCTCGTGAAATATTGATCAGTAGTAGTAGTAGTTTTTCTGCGAATATTCAAAGGAACTGACTTTCCACCCGGTAAGTTGGAGTGGAATATCTGGTGAAAGTAGATCATTCTTGCTCTAATGTGGAACTGCATCTCAACGGAGCACTGAACATGTGTATGGTGGCGAATAGGGGTTTCACAGCTGATAAAGTGGGGCTTGTCCCGTACTGTAATAATTCAATATTCTGATATGAAATACTATATGATTTTGTCGTAATTTATTACAAAAAATGTCAACACTAATTTCTTTATATTCCAGGGAGGCAATCGCCATATTTACCTTTACTTACTTTTCTACTTAAATCTATTCGACTCCTTAATTTTTTTATCCTCCCTATGAAAAATGTCCCCCCAGCTTAAATTTAGTATATGCTCAACTTTATTTACACTGAAATTGCCAAGTACGAGACAAATTGTTTCATATTTGCTGCTAACTTAATTACTAGTTTATTAATTATTTACTATAAAACAACAAATTTTCCGTACACTCATAAATTTATTAACAACAACAACAGCAGCAACGACAATAACAAAATTGTTATGGCCAATACTCAGACAAATTAGATACTTGTGTCCTTAAAAATAAAGTCATTGTTAAATCTATTACAAACTACTAGGACATACTTAAAACTGCAATAAACTGAGGACATCAAACAAAAGCACTTAAGCTTTTTAATATTATAGTAGAGCACGACAGAACAGAGGAGAACTGCGTCAGAATTTTGCAGGAGGTGAGGAGATTCACCAGAATATGCTAGCATTTTTCGTCACAAGTTTTAACACACACAGCAGAATTTTAGAGGGCAATGTGCCTCACTGTATTAGGAAATGAACATTTGGACGGTTTGCTGTTTTTTTCCCTACACTTTTCCACTTTTTTTTTTTTCTTTTCATTTTGCTAGCCATTGACATCTGTGCTCTACACATATTCGCTCGCAACCGTATGAGACCATCAGCACCAGCAGCTGTATCACCGGCCGGGGGCACGAGCAAGGACATGCTCACATGCTCACTTACCCGGTGTTATCGCTATGAACATCAACTTCAACAGAGGGTATCAGTAGCACCAACATCTCTATCTTTCATTCTCTATATGGGAGAGATAACATTAGTTAAATTTTAATAATGTACCTCTTTTTAACAAAAAAAAAAAATAAATAAATAAATAAATAAAAAAAAAAAATAAAGTGAACAAAAAAAAAACATCGACGGAACACAAAAAAAGGACGAAAGTGAACAGTCAGTCATTGGAGGCAACATCATTTTGTTCCACTTAACTACTTGAATGGCAGGAAATAAAGTTTTACTTGCAGCATGGCAGCGGCAATAGCAACAAGCTACCATGAATGAACGTACATAAACAAAATAATGAATATAAAAATAAGCGACATAAATAGAGAGACAAAATACAGGACAACAGTATCATCAGGAGCAGCGACATTATTACGCCTCAAGTGGAGAGAAAAATTATTTCGAAACGTGTACGAAAATTTCTTTAAAATAAGACGAATATATTGCACCCTTTATTATAGCCTGCCTGTATTACAAAATTGTGCTGAAATTGATAGTATCAGAAATCAAAGAAAGGAAACAACAAGTGGGCGGACGCAGTCGATTCATAGCGATATATATTCGGTTGCAAAAGTACTGGAAATTGTCAATAAATGCATTCAAATTTACTGCACCGCCTAACATACGTATGCCAAAGAATAATCCAATCTTCAAAACCTCTTCCAGACGCATTTTCGGGAGAAGATTTCTGTTTCCGACTGAAAATGTGTGCCTCGTTGAGGGGTGGTTTAAGTTTTTGTAAGAGAAGAAAAATCGGGCGAAGTCATCTAGGGTGAATATGGGTGTGTTCGATAGTATTAATCGAGTTGTTTTGGTCCAGAACTTCATTCATAAGGACAACCTTATGAGATAGTAAATTATCGTGGTACAAAATCCTTGGGTTTCTGTTGAACATATTTTGCCTTTTCCCACGAATTTGGGCTCTCAAACGCCGCATAATATTTAAATAAAATCCTTTACTTATCGTATGACTTTCAGGCAAGAGTTCCGAGTGCACAATACAGCGATAATCACAGGAAAATGTCAACATTACTTTGACCTTTGATCGATTTTGACAAAATTTTTTCGGTTTTAACTCAATTAAATTGCATCATTACGAAGTTTATTGACTGGTTACACAAATCAAAATCGTAAATCCACACATCATCGCTTGTTATAAAGCATTTTGTGAAAATGGGCCCGCAATTGACTCGTTCTAGCAAGTTTTCAACTATTTTTATGCGATTAAATTTTTAAGAAACTGTTTCTATAATGCAAACAATCGTGCGAAATTATACAAATTCATTGGCGTGACATAGATAGCTCCTCTCTCTCAAACCTAAATAAGGATTTTCAGTCAACCTTTCATACATCTTATCGATGTTAACTTCTGTTGAAAACGTTGATGATCGGCCAGAGCAAGGCTATTCTTCTATTAAATTTCGACTGTTTCGGAATATGATGCACCATTCATATTCATTTTTTTTCACAAAGCTTTTCTTTAAAATTTTCAACGATTCGGCACTTGGAATTTCATTTGTAGTATAAAATTTGGAACAAATTTTTTGCTCGTTATTTTTCGTAAAATATCAAAACACATTTGAGATGAGCTGACAAAATAAATTGCATGAAATTAACGACAAAAATAATTTTGACAATCCCTTTAAGCGGACTTTTGAAATGCTTCACTCCCGGTTCTTTTTCCCACAGAATGTATATCAAACTTATAAGTTTTTTAAGCAAAAATTAGGTTTTTATTTTAGTATTGTTTCAATTACTGCACCCACAGGTATATTGTCCCTTAAAGGATAATAATTGCCAGTTCCAGTTCTGGGTCTGTATAAATGGGTCGTTATATACCAATATCTATCTATCTATCTATATATCTATATATATAAAAATCAATTGCTGTGCGTTAGTCTCGCTAAAGCTCGAGAACGGTTGGACCGGTTCGGCTCAATTTGGTCTTAAATTATTGGTAGAGTATTCCGGAAGGTTTAAAAGGGTTTCTTTGAAGTGATAGATGGCGTTGGAGATGATATTTTTGCAATTAATTTTTTTTACCACATTAACATTTTGAAGGCAAAACAACGTTTGCCGGGTCAGCTAGTAGTGCATAAACATTTAAGTTTCGGGAAATTGTTCAATTTTTATGGGTAGCACCAGAAGGGGTAGGCCGATATATCCCACTTACAGTTCCTGGCTACGAAGTGGACAAATATTCGACTGCGCCAAGTTTTAGGGACTTTCATCACATTTTGTGGCACTTATTGTGTCTTTCAACAAACTAACCATACATTCTTAATTATCTTAGTAAGTCATTAAATATATTTTTTGTTAAAGGATACTTTCTATTTGAAACGCTTCCTTTTGGGTATTATATTTTTACTATGCCATTTGTTATGTATATACCTTTATTACTGCGATGGAATGAGTTTGGCAAATGAGCTTAAAAAAAATATTCCTCTGCATCCCATGGATGACATATCGGAGAAATTCTCACATTCAAAGACTTTACACGCTTTACATTTGAAGACTTATCTATTGCCTAATGACGATTCCGATCATCAGTTTGAGAAGTTCTTAATAGACTTATCGATGACTGGACTACTGGAAGTTAAGAAAGTCCAGATGGCTGCATAGGGACTATAATTCACGACCATACGAATAATAGTCGTGAATGCTGTCCACCTTACAATGCTTGACCGAAACATGTACATTTACTAAATTTAAAACTGTCTCCTACAAGAGTATAAATATGATTTGGGGATGTTTCTTTTCACTATGTTTAAAGAGCCACCAGACATTGGTTTTAATATTGGAACAAATAGTAGAACTGTAGAAAATATTTGAAAATTTTGCTCAATCGGCAGTATTTGGGATATCCTTGTGCAAGATGTCAGCTTCCAAGCTCGAACGTCTGTTCAATATTTGATAATTATAGAACCACTTTAGCTGGAAGACTAAAATTTTGACCAAAAATATGCTATGCTCTTTCTATTTAGGTTAAAATCTACCAATCAAAAAAACAAATATTGGCCATGTAAGCACCAAATCCAACTTTGGAAGACTGATTTGATGATAATACAATATATTGTTATACAGGGTTACCCATCTAGTGGTTTCAAAACCGCCGGTCTGGCAAGGCTGTTAACTGTTAAATACCTGCCATCTGAAGTGTTATTTATATAGTGAAAGGTTTGCCATTTACGAACATATATCGTTTAACAACCATAGAACGTTTTAAAAAAGATTAAAACTTACTAAAAAATTGGTGATTCAAACTTTTCGTGTATTACTGGATGATTATGGTCGTCATAATCGACCTACTGTGCAAGAAATTAGTAAGATTATAAAGAAATTCGAAGAGACTGGAAGCGTTACAGATGTAGTCAGGCCTGTGCATCATCGCAATGTATGCACTGCTGAAAATAACGTTTCTGTTAGTGAAAGTGTGGCGGATAGTCTGAATTTCAGTTCAGAGCGCTATGGACGTATGATAACCGACTTGTTTTTGGCCTGCAACTGAAGATTGTGAACTGGATGATACGTCGTTTCATTAGGATGGTGCCACAAGCCACACAACACGAGCGATTTTGGCTTTATTGCACGAAAAGTTTCAAGAATGCGTAATTTCACGTTCTGGCGATGTCAATTGGCCACCAAGACTATGCAATTTGACGCCGTCAAACTTTTTTTGTGAAGTTACGTCAAAGATCGTGTTTACGCGCATAATCCCCAAACATTTGAAAACCAATATTCCTGAAGTTATCGCCGAGATACCGCTCGAAATGTGCGAAAAGGATTCACTGCTGCAATCAATCCAGAGAGGATATTTTAAATGTCATTATATTGAAATAAAGGTTTCATCAAAATTAATACTTTATATGTGTTTTATTTAACTTCACTTTTGAAACCGAAAATATATATACCGTTAATATAAACACTGGAAAAAAAGCAAACAACCAGACAGACCAGACCCTCTCTTTTGCTTTAAACAAGTTGAATTTACAAACAATGTTATTGTTTCACTAGTTGTCCTCAGGCCTTTATAAAAAAAGAACATTGTTTAATATATTTAAGATTATTATTTGGATCGTGGTTGGGATCGTTAGGATCGTCAACGAAACGAAATTAAATTCAAAAATACTTTTGATTTATTTCAATTTCAGGAATCTAAAACAAAAATGTAATGACTTTTTATTCCGATTTCGATAACCGAATCAAAATGCTATTGAATTTTATTTGTGTTTAATACAGCCAAATGAGTTTGCAAACAACTTTTAATACTGATTCTTGCATTAGAAACGAAAGTAGAAAATTTTTGGGTTCTGGTTTTGTTTATGAAACCTTTTGTTTTATTTCATTCGAAAAACTTCAATTCAAAAAGATAAGACTACATTTTTGAGAAGCTGTGAAATTTTCTGAGAGCTTGATATCATAATTTTCAGAGAATCAATTATTTGAAGCTTTTTTTTTCTTTCGCAATCTGGCAGCAGATCTTCTCGTCGCCAATAAGCGAAACTAATTTTGGTTTCAACTCTGATTCAGGTTAAGGAGCAAAACTGCATAAAATATATTTTCGTTTTAGGTTCTTGAATCAGAATATCTGTTCTGTTATGTTTCGATAGAGAAACATAATCAATGTAGATTTGCGATTTTCTTTCTTGTAAAAAACGAATCAATAATGTACGAAATGAGTAATTATTTCAAAAATGAATCAGTAACAAGATTCTATTGTACATTTAGTAAGTTTACAATATCAAAACCAAAACGAAACTTCAATTTCCTAAAGATTCCCGTTTTTAACTCGGTTTTTGTCCATGGAATGAATTACTATTTGTTGGCGTCGGGATTTAGTGGTAGGTGTGTTGCATTGGAAACATTTGAGATTGAAAAACGCAGAACTTTTCGCTCATTCGATGCTGCTGATCGTCATTATTATCCAACATTTCCTCTTTTTTGTGGATGTAGAGCTTCTTCAAAAAAGGGGTTTGAAGCAAATGTAAATTTTTTTCAGAACTCTACAAGTGAACATAGTTTTACTACCAGCCTACGTAATAGCACTGTTTACGACGATTTTAACGCCTTGGTAATGTCAAATATCGTTGCTTTAGATCTCGCTTTTTTAAGTTTACCACTCAGTAGTTACCA
Source organism: Philornis downsi (assembly GCA_019455685.1). Classification (NCBI taxonomy): domain Eukaryota; kingdom Metazoa; phylum Arthropoda; class Insecta; order Diptera; family Muscidae; genus Philornis; species Philornis downsi. The sequence goes on from JAHXMU010026629.1 coordinate 205,980, forward strand.
ACGTATCCAAAATGGGCTGGTTTTGTGTTATTGCTTAAGTAGGTTCATACAAGTTCCTTTATGCCTAAATCATTGTTACAAATAGCGCAAAGAACTCAACAAACTATTTCTCCTGCCATACAGAATTTATAAGATACCAGCATATTTTCTGTACGGTTGTTGGCAAATGTCCGGGTAAAATAGTTTTCACGTGGTGCTGCTGCTCATCTATCGTTGTTGTAGTTGTTATGTACTTTCTCATAATGTCGCTGTTTTGTTATTCGCTTTATTACGTTGCTCTTTTTATGCTG
>JAHXMU010026629.1:206669-222531 GCA_019455685.1 Philornis downsi
ACAAAGTGTTTGATGTTGTTTCTTTTGTGTGTGTGTATGTGTGTGTGCGTGTCATAGAGGGCGCAAACAACATGACAAGCAACACTTTCGCATATTGGTCTTGAATAGATGTAAGCGATAGTTCGTTATTCCCGTCATTGTTCGTTGAGTAATCATTAGCATTTACCACTAAATATGTTGTAGAAAATCTGCATAAAACATGAAGAACAAAGAACTCATTTCATATGCAACATAATAATAATAATGTGGAGTACGAAATACTAAACTTATGAGTGATTTTCTGTAGCAAAGAAAAAACTACGAATAAAAGTGAGAATCAATGTGTGTAGTTTTTGAATTTGTAAACTGTTCTGAATGAAAATAAACAGAGGTATATTTGATATACAGCCTTCGGTTGCATCATCGTTCATGACATACAAATATTTTGACTAGATATACTACTTTAGATACTAGATATTTTTTATCCGATTGGAATGATTGAGAAAGTAGTGCATTTTGCTGCAAAATGTGCAGCAAACCAAAGTAATCAAAATTTTGCAAGAGGCCCAAATGACTGCCTTGGGGAACACCAGAAGTAAAGTTTACTATCTTAGATGCCGAATCACAAAACGTTAATCGTTGTATTCTAGATGAAAGGTACGATTTGGTCCAACGAGACTTTGAGGAAATCCTATATCATTTATTTCCATTATTAACAGATCATGATTTACAAATTTCGGTAAAGCTTTCGATAGGCTTAAAATTTCCGTAAGGCTTTTGATAAGTTTAAAAGCCTTGCTGAAATCAGTATAATTTACATTAGTATGACATTAAGAGGAAATAACCATTCTTAAATTAAAAGAAAAAACAAATACTAATTTCTTTTGTTATAACACTAGAAATATAATAAACACTACAATAAAAAAAAACACTAATTAAATTCGGTATTTTTCAAAACATAAGAAATTAATCAAAAAACATTGGACAAAATAATAAATACGTTTAGTTAAAATAAGCAAAAAAGTTAAAAAAATCAGATTTTTTTTTTGCTATCTTTATTTTCAATTATTTTGTTCACTCTTGTTGGCATGTTGACAATACGCTTCCTGCAGGGTTCTACTGGTATTCCATACCTAGTTTTTTGAACAAAATTCCATAACTGATCCTTATTTTTAAGAACCTCCTTTCCAATTTCTTGCTTTAACTCTCCCCAAAGATTTTCCATTAGATTTAAGTCCGGAAATTAAATTGGCCAGTCAAGAAGGACATTATTATCTTCGAACAAATCCTTTGCCAACTTAGAAGTATGCTTCGAATCATTATCCTGCTGGAATGTTCATCCAAAAGGCATACTTTCCACAGCATAGTTCAACATTGTATTTTCCAAGATATCTTTGTAGTGGAATCTGGTTATAGTGTCGATAATTCGATGAAATTCAGAAACAACCCCAGACCATAATAATATTGCCGTCTCCGTGCTTTGCCGTCTTTTTTGCAAAGCGCACCCAAATACATTAATTTTTGTTTCATTGCTTCACAAAAAGTTTCGCCATTTGTTTTCCTCGCATCCTCCGGACCAATTGGAATGACTTCTTGCAAACGCCAATTTAGCCTTTACATTTTTTTTTGCCTAAGCAAAGGAACTCTTCTGGCTATCCGTTCTGGTAAATGTGCTTCTTGTAATTTACGACGAACCGTTCGCGATGAAATTACATTTCCAATATCTGCCGAAGTCGCTTTGAAGACACAAAGGGGTCCATCTTCGCAAGTGTTACAATACGGATATCTGTGGCTTTTGAATTTTTGTTGTGGTCTTTCGCGGGGCTTTTAGGCTCTAAAGCATTTTGTACAAAAATTAGCGACCGATTCATAGTTTCTGCTATAGACTTTGGCCACTTTCTCTTAGTGTTAAAACAATTTTTCTCTCCTCCGGAGAACAATGACTTTTTCGACCCACGGCTGATTTTTTTTTTTTTTTTTTTTGCAAACTATTTTGTTATGATTACAGATAAGCAAACAATTTTTAGGCTTTACAGCATTTTGTACAAGAAATAGCAACCGATTCATAGTTTCTGCTATAGAACGAAGACTTTGGCCACTTTCTCTTAGTGTTGCAATAATTTTTCTCTCCTGCGAAGAACAATGACTTTCGATCCACGGCTGATTTTCTTTTCTTTTTGACCAAAATATTTTGTTATGATTAAAGATGAACAACAGTAAAATAACTAGCCTTTCTAAAAAGACTGCAGCAGACTGCAAAAATATTAACAAATTGAGCAATGTATTTATTATATTGACCAACTACTGAAATCACACCTGAACAAAACTAACTCACAATGAACACAACAGGGAAGCCCCAGTTTTGTTTTTTTACATTTAAAGGCATTACCATATTAAAGTTATTTCAATAAAAAAGAATTGCCATGTTTACTTTCCGTTAAAGTAACTAAAATTAAACATAAAGCAAAAATAAGCAGGTGTACGTAATTTTTCGATCATATGTGTATTTATCTACTTTCATGTCTCTGGGCTTGATTATTGTGAAATGAAAATTATCGAGCAGTTCTAGAGAAATTGTATATGAAAATGTTATGTCAACGACATCGTTATTCATTTAAGCATCTTTAAATTAATTTAACTTTAACACTTTTGTTACCACTTGAATCGATCACCGTGAAATATATTTAATGCCTTCATTCAGGCCATTTAATTCAAAGTGATTTCAATTAATATGCAAAAAACAACATTTGTATATTTTCCCGTTGTTGTTTATTAATCGGATCCAATTTGTATTCCAATCTGTATTACGTTTAATAAATGTTTGTTTTTGCCATTTATAGGGTTTTTTGTTTTAACCATAAACATTGTAAACAACGTTACACGTTTTTGATTGTGACGGTGCATATAATTAATTGAATTAATGAACTTAAATCAATCGACGCCACTATCACACTGAATAATTTAACATTCAGACTCCTTTTTTATTTTATGTGTAAAGGACTCCGTTTTTTCAGTTTGCCTCATTTGTAGCTATTGAAGTGTAATTTATAATGGAAAAGCAGGTAAAATGTAAAACAGGTAAGCAAAGGCTTTGAATAGCCCTACATTTTCCTTTGAGCATCATAATAATATCTAGTTATGCAAATACTAGAACAACAATAAGTATTCAAAAACTTATGTATTCTCTTATGGAAAAAAGTGAGTTGATTTTATCTGTCCGAACAGAAATAACGTTGCAAACGATTTGATGGACTTTTACTTTACCCTTAAGCGTAATTAAGAGCCAACGTATAATCAACTCTTTTGTATGAAATCGAACTAAATTCTGCTAAGTTCCACCACTTGCCATCGGTTATAATAGTGAGTCATTTTTCATGGCAGCACTTCATAACTTTAATGCTGTTGCACCAAACAGACAGACAAACAGTTATGTAATGTAATTTATTATATAAATTTGTGGTTGAATGACTCAAATGGAAAGTTTTTTTCCTTTTATTTTTTACAAATAAAACAATAGCTGGTGGCTTTTTATACTTTGTTGCATTTACAAGGCACTTTTTGTTTTTGCTATTTTTGTTGGGAATAATTTACATTAAAACAAAATGAAAATACTTTATATGTTAATATGAGAAAAGTGCACAAAAAAGAAATTGTTAAATAGTAAAATAGTAACAAAATAATTTGCATACGATAGTAAGTGCAAATTATTAATTACTCATTCCACTGAAAAACAGATTTTTTTCTGTTTGATTTACTGATTAATACAATTAGAATAGAGTTAATGTTTTCAATTGGCCAGGAGGAAAATGTGGAACGCCTCGGGAGAGCAGACTTTTCACAAGATTGAACACTTAGTACTGTGTTGAAAAAATAAGACCAGTTTCTATTTTTTCTCAACAAATCTTTATTTGTTGTTCCAAAAACCAAAACATATCCAAAGTCAGCCATTTGTAAAGCCTTCGGATCTCATCTCGACTCACTTTGAATCTTTTTAATCAACTCAAAAAGGCGTCTTCGGAGTGGTCTTTTAAATTTGGGAAATTGCAAGAAGTCGAACGGTGCTAAGTCAAACGATTACAGTGATTGTGGAACGATTTTGGTTGCATTTTTTCAACCAAAAACTCACGAAGATCCAATGCAGTGCGAGATGGCACATTGTCGTGATGCAAAATCTAGCGTTTTCTATTCTTCGAATCGGCTCCTTTCTGCGAATTTCTTTAAGCAAACGATGCGTAATAGCCGAGTAACATTTCCTGTTGTTATGCTGTCAACATATCCCTGATTTGTGAGCGAATTTGCGTGATGATTCATTCATTGATTCATGATTCATTTCGGATTAGTAGCAGAGTTCACCTCTAAGCAGTACATAATATTTGGCATAATTAGTGCATGAACCAGTTGCTTTTTTACATATAACGGAAGCTAAGAGTGTCCCAACAAGAACGCAAGATTTAAATTTGACGCCATTCAAAGTGTCATTGTTTAACATTTCAACAATTGTTATTGTTTGTTAGTAGAAGGTACGAGGTTAGTAACATTGGAGCGCTACACGAATGAACAACGCATTCTCATTGTGAAACTGTTTTACCAAAATGGTGAAAGTTTTGCGGCTACAGTTTGCAAATTGCGATCAATTTGGGATCACAATAATGCTCCAAAAGAGTCAACTGTAAAGAGATTAATGGATAAATTCGCCAAAAGTGGGTCTGTTAGTGATGTAAAGACAACAACGCGCCTTCGGCCAGGTCGATTGACCGAAAATGTCGCAGCTGTACGTGATGATGTCGCTCAAAATCCATCCACCTCAATTCGACACCGAGGTTAGCAAATTGGTGTCTCCAAATCCACTATGCAGCGAATTTTGACGAAAGATTTGCATCCTCATGCATAAAAAGTTCAATTGACTCAGGAACTGAAGCCAGCTGACCATGGACAGCGAAGGGAGTTCTTTAGTTGGGTATTGGAGAGACAACATGAAAATGCTAATTTTGCCGATAAAATCATCTTCAGTGACGAGGCCCATTTCCATCTTAATGGCTTCGTCTATAGGCAGAATTGTCGCATTTGGGGTGAGGAAAATCCTCGAGTGATTCACGAGAAGCAAATGCATCCTCAACGTGTCACTGTGTGGTGTGGATTTTGGGCTGGAGGAATCATTGGACCTTTTTTTATGAAATTGAGGCATGTCAAGCACAAACAGTCAATGGTGTTCGGTATCGTGAAATGATAACCAGTTTTTTCGTGCCTAGAATTGAAAAATGAATGTGGAGGGCATGTGGTTTCAACAAGACGGCGCCGCATGTCATACAGCCAGAGAAACAACTCAATTACTGCATCAGTCATTGAAAACTTGCGTTCTTGTTGGAACACCCTTCACAAATTAGTGCTGTGTAACTGTCTTAATGCATAATTGACGCCTAAAACAACGTAACTAATAAGTACGCTTCTCAAAGCGCATGTTATCATCTCACAATACAAACATTGCATGGCATGCACAAACTGTATATTAGAACCATCATAAACTCCCCTTTAGTTCGGTTTAAATAAAGCAAAATTTGGGATTTAGGAGCATTAACACAAAGTCTGTTCTCCGACATCCAATCACGTAATTTATCAAGTACATAACCAATTTTCTCCTGAAGAACGTCTAGATATTGGTAATCCCTTACAAATAGCAACTAAATATCATAGCAAAGACAAACGGCTTACACGGTGTATCAAATTTTGGAAAAAGATCATTGATGTAAAGAATGAAAAAAATTGGGCCTAAGACTGAACTTTGCGTCACCCCATTCTTTACGTTGAGCACATTCCCACACCTACCATTGACGTAAATTTGCTGCCTCCTTCCTGAAACATTAAAATTAAATTAAACTATAATCATTGTGTGTAAAACCAGACAAATTATATAGGGTGATTTTTTAAGATTTAACTTTTTTAGGTTGGCAGCACTGGTTGGTTCCTGAGTCAATTGAACTTTGTATGCATGAAGATGCAAATCTTTCGTCAAAATTCGCTGCATAGTGGATTTGGAGACACCAATTTGCTAAGCTCGGTGTCGAATTGAGGTGGATGGAGTTTGAGTGACATCATCACCGACAGCTGTGACAGTTTCGGTCGATCGATCTGGTCGAAAGCATTCTCATTGTGAAATGGTTTTACCAAAATGGTGAAACGTTTGTGGCTGCAGTTCGCAAATTGCGATCATTTCCGGGTCACAATAATGCTCTAAAAGAGTCAACTGTAAAGAGATTTTTGGCAAATTTATCCATTAATCTCTTTACAATTGATCGCAATTTGCGAACTGTAGTCGCAAAACTTTCACCATTTTGGTAAAACAATTTCACAATGAGAATGCGTTGTTCATTCGTGTAGCGCTCCATTTTTACTAACCTCGTACCTTCTACTAGCAAACAATAACAATTGTTCAAATGTCAAACAATAACACTTCGAATGTCGCCAAATTTAAATCTTGCGTTCTTGTTGGGATAGCCTTTATTACATCCTCTCGAAAAGATGCTAGAATGATATTCTCTGTAAGCTTTTGTAAATCATTTTGTTGGTTTTTCTTGTAGCCATGCAAAATTTCTCATGTAGTGTCATCGTTTTAAACCATATCCATCGTCTTACAGTACTATTTCTTTCAGTAAAGGCAGATTTTATATCCTTATGAAACCATTAAATTTGTTTATAATTATTATGTTAGTGTCAATTTTCAAACATGCGTTAATTGATGAGTGTCAATTGGTTTACAATAGACAGCGTATAATATAGAGCTCCAATCGCGTTTGCTTAATTCTGTCCTCAATATACAGTAGTAAAGGATTAAAATCATAATATGTGGTTACAGTACTTTCAACCAGAATTTCAAGTTCGTAAGATAGGAAAATTAAGTCATGTCTTGAAAAAGAAGAAACTATGAGTTGATTTTAAAGTAAAAACGTTAGTTGTCTGCTGACAGAGAAAACTTCTTTCCTGCCAAATCGTTATTTTAAGCTATGTTCTATTGGCGCAAGTTCTTGTATTTAAACAATTTAATCGGCACGCTATCTGTGGTTCATTAAACTTCAATGGATTGGTCTAAAATGTTAGAGAAGTTTACTGTTAAAAGCGTAGCTCCTCATAGTGGACAACTTTTCATTATCTTGGCTTAAAGATTGACAGCTTTTCTCCACATTGATCCAGATCACAGATAACAAATGTGTTAATGTGTTGGTGGCGATAGCATTGCATAAACGATTATGGGATGTTTTCACACCCAGTACTTCCCATGACAGCGATAAAAATGAGAGTTCACAAAAAAAAAAAAAAGTAGGTGTGCGAGTGTGGTTATTTAATTATGTGTTGAATAGTTAAAACATTTGTTTTTGTTGCGGTTATTTTTAATATTCGCTAGATCCTGTCGTGTTTCGCCGCCATTATTACAACTTAACTCTGGCAGCCAACACATAAACGATTAAACGTTTTTATTTCATATGAATTTTTATGTTGCTGTGTAATAGTTTGCGACACTTTGTTGTTGTACATTAAAGCTAATGAGCGCAAATGTGTGGTGGAATTATTGTTACAATACAAAACTTATGTTAACACTTAAATTAACCCACCAACATCGAGTTGGTGTGTCTTTTCATAAAACAAACATTTTCTTTTTTTCTGTCTTTACCATTAATATGTTTTATTCACAAACATTATAATTTATGCTATTCATTTTATTTTCTCTAACTCTCTGAAGTGCTTGACTTTTTCTTACATTTCAAAGTGAAATGAGTTGCTGCAGCACATTGTCGTGCAACAAGTGCTGCCTCTTCTGTTGCAAAGTGTTGGGTAGCTGAGAATTCTAAAGTGAATGTGTGAAAAGAAGGAGTTGGTTTAATTTATTCATTTATCAAGTGTCTGCCAGATGAGTGTTCAGTTTACAAAGTTTTTAAATGAAAATAGAGAGAAGTTTTTAATTTCAACTAGAATGAATAAATGAATGGATGTAAAATTGAAAAAAAAAGAAAATAGTTGGCAGCAACCAATATGTGCACGAACTAAATTAAGAGTGTAATTTAATGCTGCCATGATAAAAAAGTAAATAATTGTAAGGTACTTGTCATTTGCTAAAACTTTTACTTAAATACTAGTATGTTGCTTGAAAAAGTGAGGTGTGAAAAACACACTATAAAAATTCTGATTTTATAGTTGGTTTTATATTTACCCTGGTAAAAATTAGTGGACAGCAAGAAAAAATAACTATAAGCATTTAGATCTTCTCATCTAATTTGTCGCCGCAAGTTTTGAGAGCTTTTAAAAAATGTATGTTCATTGCCAAAGACTTTTTGTGCTAAAGCATTTGTAGACATCGCTGCATTTTGATGCGCTTGACAACGTCGGTGTCAGTACTCAGATTATACCGTTCGTGACTTGTGTAACGTCAATACCATCTGTTTGAATGCTTCCAAAATTTTTTCATATCCTTGGTTGGGCCATTTAGCAATATCTTTTAAAAAGCTTAGTAAAATATAGGCTAATCAGAATTTTTATACCTTTCAGCCTAAGATATTGCTACATAAAGTTTGTTTTTCCGTTCCTAACAAACAGCAATCTAAGAGCTAATGAACTCTCTATATTCCGGACCATCATAATAATCTATATTGATTTCATTCGTCGGCCCATGTTTCATTCGTCGATCCATGTTTGTTTAAGACACGATAGTGGCCGAAAAGCTTGCACTAGGAGGCTGGAAATTTGCACGAAAATTAGTCAAAGGCAGATTTAGTTCGAAATTACTTGAAATCTATCCAGTAAGTGAGATTGGCCCCAATGCCAGAAAAATTATAATACGAGTATTTTAGAATTTTTTTTTTTGTTTTTTTTTTTTGATCCACAATTTCGTTGTCTATTCGTTAACCTGGGACGATGTACACACAACTTTCGTGATTTGAACTCTTCATACGAATACAGTTACCTATTATTATTTGAGTGGGGGTCAGCTCGATGTGTCCGACGAACTCTTCGGGTAGTCGAGTATTCGGCATGTCTTGTAAATGCTTCTCAAACTGTGACGTACGGAATTTTCGTTAAACTGTAAGTCGCATTGAATGAGTCTAAAAATAGGATGCGCGTAAGCTCACTGGATGTGAGGAGGTGTCCCATATTGATGAGATGCAAAATACTTGTTCTTTTGTTGTTGTTTCGTTTTGGGTTTAGTAATTTGTATATCGCGCTGTATAAGTGCGATCGGGTTACACTAGATGGCGTTGGAAAGATAAGATTTCGTACTTAAAAAATACAATCTTGTGATTGCTTAATTCAGTATTGTTCGAGCGCATGTCAAAAATGACATAAAGAGAAAATACGTCAAATTTTACTGTTTTTTTTTTTATCAAAAATGCAATCTTAGGCGATTGAAAATGCGAATATTTAAAATGCAATCATTTGAAATTTTTGTTATTTTTTATTTCATTTTTTATTAAATTTTATTTTTTTTTTATTTTATTTTTTTTTTTTATTTTTTTTTTTATTTTTTTTTTATTTTATTTTTTTATTTTATTTTTTTTTATTTTTTATTTTTTTTTATTTTTTATTCATTAATTAAAAGCGGTATACGGTGTAGGTTATTCGAACAACATTAGTCTTCCACGGCTTTACTCGAGAAGAAATCTAACTGCCTTTAGTAGTGGATGAGTTCACATACCGAAGTTTATAGCAACTGATGCTTTCAACAAAATAACGATATTATTTATATCAATATTATTAATTCAGTTATCCAAACACAAAAATTTCTATTTCTTTAAGATACTACTTATCAATGTTTGCGCTGCTATCGATTCTATTCTATTATATTATAAAAAATTCTATTACATTCTGCAGAGTGTCCGTCGGGAAGGTATACTACTTTGTTTATATTTTTTGATTAAATGAAGGAGAATGGATCTTGTGTTGATAAATGTTTTATTCAATGTCGGCAATTATGTATGAAATACAATATCAGATAAATGCCCGCCTCTGTTAGCCTCACTAATGGGAGCCCTTTTGAGCACATTTTTCATTACACTCTCACACATTTCACGCGGTATTTCATTAATTTCATCAAGAATATTTTGTTTGAGTTGCTCAAGCGTTTCTGGTTTGTTTGCATAAACGTTGCTTTTAAGGTATCCCCACAAAAAGAAGTCCGGAGCAGTCAAATCAGGCACCCGTGGAGGCCAATCAACATCACCATTTCTTGAAATAACTTGTGGAAAGAGGTCTCACAGTAATCTCCCATTGTAATCCTGGCTGTATGCGATGTGGCACGGTCTTGTTGATACCACATGTTAATCACGCCCAGTTGTGCAGTTGTGGTGTTAAAAAGTTTTCAATCATATCACGATATCGCTTCCCATTGACAGTTACCGTTACGCCGTTTTCAGTTTCAAAGAAGTAAGGTCCAATGATTATCGCTGACCAAATTGCATACCAGACTGTCACTTTTAATGGACGCAAACGTGACTGATGAATAATTTGAGGGTTTTCCATTGCCCAGAACCGACTATTCTGTTTACTCACATATCGGTTCAAATGAAAATGTGCCTCGTCACTCATTACGATTTTTTCATGAAAATCGAGGTTGTCATGGACGAACTGTAACATCCTATTGGCATACGAGTATGTACGGCGGCGTAAATGGTCTTGTGGAACAATCTCTTGTTTCAACTGAATCTTAAATGGAAACAAATGCAAATCCTTGTGCAAAATTGTGGCTAAAGTTATTCTTTGAAGATCAAGCTCCTGAATTGAGGTTGACGGATTGTTTTAAACACTTTCTTGAGCAGCAGTAATGTTTTCAGCCGATCTGGCAGTACGTTGTGGTCCATGCTTGGCTCTATCAGCTGCAGACCCTCTTTCTTCGAAATCATTCACTACACGATAAATAGTACGTCTTGTTGGCACGTTGTTTCTCCCAAAAATTTCACGTAACTTTCTCATCGTCACAGTAATCGATGATTGATTTTGATAAAATTTTTTAACAATTGAAACACGTTGGTGTATCGAATAGTTTTCCACAATAAATTTGCCACGTCTCTACTTTATGACTGCCAAATATGAATTGTCAAGACTAATGTTTACCAAAATGGCGGCAAAACAAAGTATTACACCTTCCCGACGGAGACCCTGTATAAAAAGCTGCATTTTATAAAATTGGTATCAAAAAATTATTTAACAGTTGAAAAAAAAATTCGACTTTACGACTTTCCCACAACAAAAAACCGTCTTTTATCTCAATATAAAAATTGTTTGACCGACGATGGTGCTATGATTATACCGCGCGAATATCATGCATATGATCGTAAGTTCAAACCCCGAAATAACCACCTATCATTATTTGAGCGACGCTCACCGCGACATGTATAACGAACACGTCGGGTAGTCGAACAATCGAATAGTTTAGTAAACAATTCTCAAACTGATGTGCGGCGTCGTTATTAAAATGCAGGTCCCGTTCAAACGGTCTACAAATACAATGTGTTCGTGTCAGTAAACGTGAGAATCTGTCCCATATCCCATTAATGGGACGTAAGTCAACTACGAATTTTCTATTTTTTCTTACAAAAAGTCGATTATTTGCTAATCGATTTATGGAACTCTATGCTGATGATGATGTTTTATTAAACACTGAAATTCCCATATACACAGTTTTCTTTCGGAATATAAAATTTCATATTTTCTTTTATTCTATTAAATTTAGAAACAGAAATATATCTATGGAACTCTTCTCACTTTATCGCACCTTAGCTCCAAATACTTATAAACATATGCTACACTTCGATCAAATTTTATTTTCTATTCTTAACAACAGTAAAAAAAACAAAAAATCAATTACGTAAATTCCGTTAATATTTCCCTGAACATATCTATTTTCATAATTTTCATGTTATAGCGCTATTTTCTATTAAAGCAAATTCCATCACACTCCATGCATCTTTTATTGTATTCGCCCCCTTTCAGTTTTGCCTTCATTTTTTATCGCCTGACATCAGCAGCTATAGAAAATATCATCAACATACATAGTAATAATCTTTTATCGTTATTGTATTACAATTTAAAAGTTAATTTTCTCTTATAAATTTCTTAGACAGATACCAAAAAACACACTCAAAGGCATAGCACTAACACCAGCCACCAGCTTTAGCAACCAGGACTTTACACGAGGACGATGAAGATGATTCATAAAACTATTATTATCTGATACATTTACTTGCACTCTAAACATGCCAACAGCAACAGCAGCAGCAACAACAACGACAATAACACTTTCATAAATGATTGTGTGTTGCAACATTCTATACATATACAAGCTATGAGGACGACAACGATATAGCGCTGTATTGCCGCTTGTTGTATGTTTATTTTGGTTAGCAGTTTATAGGACTGTGTGTGAGTGTGTGTGTGCGTGATTTGTCGTTGATGTTACATTGGTGTTACACTGTCATCGATAAATTCTCATCACGTTCTTTAAATATTTTTCTATCACCTCTATTGTTTGTTGTAAAAACATCAAATGTTTCTCTTTGTATCCTTGCTGTTGTTGGTGCGTGTGTTAGGGAATTCCTTTTTTTTCCTCCTGTTCTCCCTATAACTATTGGCATTTATATCATCATGTTGCTGATGTTGTTGCTTGTGTCCTCTTGGATCATATCATAGTAGAAATATTTTGTATTATTCTATTTTGTTATCTTAGGAAGCTGTAGCAGCATCTGTACTGCTGTAAGGATAATACTATGAGATACTCTGAAGCTCGGCAATGGCACGCAAACATATACAATCACAGTGACATAAACCAATACAGACCATTTAAGTGGATTCCAGTCTGTTTTGTTTGTTTGTTTGTTTGGGTTTCAAGTTTCTTTTGTATCAAAAATAACCGGAGGGCTAGAAAATGAGGATAGGAAATAAATAAGTTGAATGTGAAGCAATAAAGTTTGTACGAAATTCATCTACCCTAATGGATGTCTATAGAAATCCATTTCTTTAAAATTCAGCTCAGTTTTTTAAATATTTTTGCTAATCTGGGGATAACTTTCTGTGGAAGACATGTAAGCGGAAGCACTATATACAAGGTTATCCATTTAGTGGCTTCAAAACTGTCTGGCGAGACTGTTAGCTGTGCTATTTATTATAGTAAAAGGTTTGCCGTTTACGAATATGGATCGTTTAACAACCGAGGCACCTTTCGGCTTTGTTAATCGATCGTTTCAAACGAGTTTTGTTGGACAAAATTAAATATCCAAAAAGCTTGAGCAATGTAAATCTCCGAATACAAGTACATATTCAGTATAATTTTGCTGCAATTTGTGTCACACTAGCGGCGAAAGGTTCGATTTTTATTGGAGATGTCTAGGCGGTCTTTGCAAAGAATTTTACATATGTTACATCTTTTCCCATATAAGATGCAATTGATTCACGAGCTAAAAAAAAATGATGCACAAGAACACATTCAATATAGTCGCCGTTAACGTTACTTATGCGCCAGCCTATATAATTTTATAAATAATACTGAAATCCCTACCTAAGATAACACCTGTAATAAATGGTTAACAACATTTATCAGGCTTCTAAGTGGTAATATGATTCGGTCGATAATTTAATATTTCATAATAATTTAATAAATAATAAATAAATGTAATAAATAATAAGATTTCAAGAATTACATTTCATCATGATGCTACTTTTTCCTAGGATATATTACTTCTATGCTACCAGAATGCAAGTATGTAAGAAATCTCATTTGTCTCTACTAGATATGGTTTCTAAATCTTGGTGTATAATTGGCGAAGCCACGCCTTTTTTTATTATAACATAACATAGCATATGTCGTATTCGAGAGTGATAGTAAAATCTTCCTACATTTTGATGGTCATCGCTTTAGCCGTTCAATTTTCCAAAAGACAGTGTGGAACCGCATACTTCTTGCTAGGCATGACTAGGGAATGTTGCTTTCTATATTTCTATATTTATATCTCTAATGCTTAATGACATATGGCCTTCCAGAACGTTAACTTGCGTGGACAGCACCAGTGTATTTCGCCTTTTCTTAACCTAATATAGTTTGTGATAGTTGCGTTGTTGATAGTAACACATTACTTAATTGTTATCACAATCGACCAGTAACTTTGAATTGTTTAACGACTTTTTAGAATTTACGTGACATCAGCCAATGTCTCTTAAACATATATTTCACGCTATACCTGAAGCACATATATCAAACTTCTTTCATATTTCTCTTATAATTCATGAGTTACAGCAATTCAAAATGTTAAGACATATGTGAAGTCCACGCCTCCTTACCTAATCTATGCCTAATACAGCATGTGACAATTTAACTACGATAGTAACTTACTGTTAAATATTTAGGATATTACCTTGGCAGCTATAACATTTTTTTTTAAAGCGAGTGTGGCGTCAGCCGCCGTTTGTTCAGACATGTTTCGTCCTACATCAGCAGCATACATATCCAATCGCATCTTTAAACCTCCAATAGTTTATAAGATACGGTTGTTCACAATGCTATAAGTGGGCGGTGCCACGCCCCTTTTCAATCTTAGCGTAAGATACAGCTGCGCAACTAAGTTGTCGCTATTTTTTATTTTTATTTTAATAAATACCTATATACAACTTTATTATGAAAACATGTTTAAAAATGATTTATTGAAAGTATTGGCCACCGCTGGCTACTGCTCTTTCCCGTCTTTCTGGCAAAGCTCGAATTCCGTCACTGTAAATCTGTTCATCTTTTGAGACTATCCACGAATCTAGCTATTCCCATTTCAGCGTTTCTATATAGGTTTTAACGGGCTTGGCTGCCTGAGGGCGAGCGTTGTCATGCTGAAGAGTCAGTTTTTCGTGCCTCTCCGCGTATTATGGGCGTTTCTAGCGCAGCCAAGCTCAAATGCAGAGCATAACTTTCGCAGCGTGAATATTCGGCCGAGGCGACGACGCAGAAGGTCATGCTTGTCATGTCATGTCATGCTGGGACAGCCCCATGACTTTCTTTTTTTTTATTGCTGTAATAAATCCATTTTTCATCACCCGGCGCTCAACGTCTTTTGGCTTCAACTCATAAGGAACTGAAGTTCCTTGCTTATGAATCATTCCCAACGCATGCAGTTGCTTGGATAAGGCTTGGCGATTAATCCCTAATACTGAAGCAAACTCTACCTGCGTTTTACACGAATCTCCATCAAGCAATGCCGTTAATTCAGTGTCTTCGAAAGTTTTTCGTCTTTCTTCACGCAAACTGTCGTCAACATCAAAATCACTGTTTTTAAAGCGACAGAACCAATCTTGACTCGTTGTTTCACTTGAAGCAGCACATCCGTCAACGTTTTGAAGCTCTCGTTTTCTTCAGCCGCCGTTTTCTTCGATTTAAAGAAGAAATTCAATACTTCCCGCATATGACGATTATTTCGCACAAAATCATACATATTCACACAACCAAAAGAATATGACGTCAAAACAAAATCACTATTATATCGAGGCGGTATGTTTACCATATGCCTAAGCTTGACTCATGACATTTAAGTTATGGCAGAACTGTCTAGGGCTTACAGCTGTCGCCATCTATTGGCAAACAGCGGGAACTTAGTAGCGCACCTGTATCATATGGCAATTTTATGATTTGCTGCTACATTTTTATGACAATTTGTCGGTTGCTCTGGCTACTATAAGACAATATATGTCATTTAATGCTGGTAACGTACATAGCAAATCTTTTCCGTATGTCTCTAATAGTTAATTAAATATATATGTAGTCGTTGAAAAATTTGTATTTGTGTAGGCGATGCCAATCCCTAAAGAAGATCTAATATAGCCTATGTGTTGGAGATTTTATTGATATAAATTGTTTATTTGTATTTTT
>JAHXMU010026629.1:227531-254613 GCA_019455685.1 Philornis downsi
TACTTTTGTCATTGTGGCTCGTCTAGCCAAAATCTCATACACTATGATTTCTTGATAGGCTACACAAATATGCTGTTAAACTTTAGTTTGGACTCATATTCGGAACAAAGATGCGAATATACAAACATACAAACATTCAATTTTATATATATGGGTAGATATACAAATATAGGTAGATATATTTTGTATATATAGATAGATATAATTAAATTTAAATTATGATTTTCAATCACCATTTCCTTCACTTCGAAGTCTACGTCAGTTAAAGTCTTTGGCGGCCGACTAGAGCGAGGCAAATCTTTTACAACATCTTGATAGATGTCGATTGGTTTGTTTTTTAATGTAGAACGTGATATTGACACGAAAAATACAAATTTGGTCTTCGGACTTTTATAACAGAGATCTTACAGCTTAAATTTTGATATTTTGAAGGTCAACTGAATGTGAAGATTTTGAAAATAAGTTTGTTGGGAAATTTCCTTTGCAGTTCTATTACTGTACAGGTCTAACTATATGACAAGTTGAACCATCATGTTTAAGGAGATTGAAAGAGATTCTTTTCGGCGTAATTCTGGACGATATGTCGATGTATATTTCTTCTGCTTTTCGATTCGTCCTTAGAAAATTAGTCAAGTGAATATGCGCATATGGGTTGTGTAGGCGCCAATATGTATCATTATGGATTGCGGTTCATAATGCATTGGACGACGATAAGCTGGTCCGCTACGAGATAAGTTAGGGTAGAAAAAATTTGATTTTCTCACGCATAGCACCGAGATAGCTTATTTTTCCAATAAAAAAATTGTATTAATCGAATTTGGCAATTACCACTATATACGTTAACCACTAAAACGGAGGAATACATCTGAAAATTGTATTGATTGTAGTTGGATTTGTCATAGTATGGGCAAGTTATTTTCTATATAAACGATTTTGGCAAATGTGACACTTGCAATCGATACGGTTGTCGACACTTTTACCTACTCGTCGTCAAACAATAGTTGTCATGACATCAGTATCTAAGCATGGAAATTCTCTCCGATCGTTATTTTACAACTCTACTTATGTGTAATAATATGTTTACTGAAAAGTCATATTAAAGAAATAACATAGTATACATAACTCTTTGTGTAGATAGTATGAAAACATTCCTCTCGAATAACTATTATAACTATTATATGTTTACTGTGGAAATGCGTTTAAAAGATGACATTCATAGGTATTGTTTGCTGACGTTGGGGTTTTATTTCGGTTTCCAAGAGAGACTCCAATAAATTTCTTGTAAATTGTAGTTGGTATTTGTACAAAGAAATAATGAAAAAGTTATGAATTCAGGGCTTGAACACATAGAAACTATCCCATTATAAATATAAAAAATCATATGAATGTAAATTCGTATGTTTTGGTTGCTGTATATTGATAAGTGGACTTTCTTTTATTTTTGTATTTCGCTTGAATGTTATGACAATTTTAATAGATATCCTTTAAACATCGTCATAGGTATATCAAAATGCAAGCATTTCAATGGTAACACACCGGGTTACCAATTTCTCGGTTTCAAAAGTAAAATTAAATAAAATACACATACAGAAACGATTTCGATGAAACTTTTCTTTCATTATAATGCTATGTACGGAATACAATCTCATCTAAATGACCTCCTAAGGATTGGGTGCAGCAGTGGATCCTTCTGAGTTAGTGTTCGACTACATCTTCGCACATTTAGGGCGGTATCTTGGCGATGTCTTAACGAATGCTAGTCTTTAAATGGTCCACCGTTTGGGGATTATCCGCGTAAACACACACGGTTTTTGACAAAGCCCTACAAAAAAAAAGTTTAATGTCGTCAAGTCGCATTGATGCCACCAAAATGTGAGTTCTGGAAACTTTTCATAAACAAAAATAAAGCAAAAATCGGTTGTGTTGTGTAGCTCGTGGCACTGTCTTTTTGAAGCCACATATTTTCCAATTCATAATCTTCATTTGCAGGCCAAAAAAGCTGGTTATCATTCGACCACAGTGGTCTGAATTGAAATTCGGATTATCCGCAAACATTCACTAACAGAAGCGATATTTTCAGCAGTGCTTACATTGCGAAGATGCACAGGCCTGTAACGCTTCCACTCTCCTCGAATTTACTTTATAATCTTGCCAATTCCGTGCATAGTAGATCTTTTATGACAACCATAATCACTCCGTAATGCATGAAAAGTGTCCATGTTTGGAACACCACTTTCGTATCAAGAATTTAATCTTTTTTAACGTGTTCTTCGGTTCTTAAACGATTTTAAACGATATTAGTAAATGACAAACCCTTCACTAAATAAATAACACTTCAGATGACAGGTATTGAACAGATGACAGTCTTACCAGCCTTGTACAAACATTATGTGAACGCAAATGCGTAAGTTTTAGTTCTTGTATATTGGTAATAGTTGGCTTTGCTTTATTTTTGTATTTCGTTTGATGGTTATGACAATTTCAACAGGTATTTTGCAAACATCGTCAAAGATATATGAAAATGTGAACATTCCATTGGTGACTTATTAAGCACGATGTTATGTGAAAGGCATCTCCCTATATGATGCTAAATACTAAAATAGTGTAGCTGCTAAGTGGTAATGTACATATTCAGCTACATTATTTTAGTATATAGCTTTTAATTTCGAAATAAATTTGTCGACATTTGAGAAAAATTAATTCTTCGCCCTTGGAATGCTTAAGCAGTAAGGCAATAAGGCATGGCTATTAAAAATATTAAATATCTATCTATGGAAAGGGGACGTTCTGGCCACGTCCACTTATCACAGTGTCAATAATGCTTCAGAATGCAATCCATGGTGGTGGATATAAAAGCTTGGAAACATTTTTGGAACCTCTCCAGATTTACACCTGTTCACTTGTTTGATATTAAATTTAGTTTACAGTGAAATTGAAATACTTTAATTCCCTGCAATTTGTGTGGAAAATCTAGTTGTGGAAGTATAATTTTTGTGTTACAGCTAAAATTTTAAAGATATTTGTGCAAATTTTTTAGAAAATGTGAACTTTTTTGACTGTACTTAAAATTCGAATATAACTAGAATATATCAAAAAATTCGTTCACAATGATAGCGTTGTTAGAAGGTGCGTTATCGTAATTCAAGATAAATGAGTATTCTTGCTAATAATCTTGATTAATGCCCAGAAAACAATCTTTATTTACCGTCTGACTCTCTGCCAAGAGTTCTGAGTGCACAACACCGCGCTAGTCAAATAAAACAGTCACAATTATCTTGACTTTTGATCGACTTCGACGTGTTTTATTTTAGTTTCCGTTCTGTTGGAAGGTGCTATTTCGAAACTTAATAACCGGTTTGCATATCAATGTCTTAAACTCATGTCCCATAGCCAGTTATAATGCGTTTTATGAAAGTAGGAATCGAAATTGACACGTTCTACAAATGTCTCGAGAGACCTTTTTGAAGATAATTCGATTCTTTCAAAAATACTCGATCGGCAATGCGTTTCACACCCCAATAATTGTGGAGTATTGTAGGAATGAGACACAGACAGTTCAGTGATGATCTCCCTCAAACTTAAATTATGATTTCCAGTCACCATTTCCTTCACTTCGAAGTCAACTTCAGTTAAGGACCTTGGCGGCCGACTAGAGTGTGGCAAATCATCCACAATATCTTGAGTTCTTTATAAGCCATCTGTACCGTTT
The DNA here is from genome assembly GCA_019455685.1 of Philornis downsi. NCBI lineage: Eukaryota > Metazoa > Arthropoda > Insecta > Diptera > Muscidae > Philornis > Philornis downsi. The sequence continues at coordinate 231,241 of JAHXMU010026629.1, forward strand.
TCAGTGACTTCGAGCATGAAATTCCATTTGCAATACAAAATATGACAGAAATTCTTTGTTTGATATTTCTGTCCATTGTAAAAATCGCACAACACACTTGGGATGACTGACAGTATCGAGCACTGTAAACAAACTAATTGACAGATCGTATTCAAACTCTTAGAATATAAATGACAGCTGTGACAACTTAGCTACAAAAAGAATTTTGATAATCCTTTTAAGTGGGGTTTTTAATTGATTGATTTCTGATCAACTTGACAGAATATACAGAATGATTGATGAAATTTAGATTCATAATTTGAAACCTAACTATGCTGTTCGATTTTTAACGTTCACATCCTTTCTGAAATGCATTTGTAAAAGCGATTTTGTATAGTGCGGAAAAAATGCGTTAACATTCCTTTTTAATACTTTTGCTGAAATTTTCGTCATTAGTTCTTAAGAGGATAATGGTCGGGAATAATAAAGAGTGGGAAAGGAAATGAAAGTCCATACATTGAGTTTGCACATTAGTGGTACTAGTGTTTGCAGTGTTGTCGAAGTTGTTGTTCTTGTTTGTGCTTATAGTTGCTTCATTTCTTGACTGGTTGTTTTCTCGGTAGGAAGAGATTCACTGCCTTTAGAAACATCGGTCTTCGTTTCGTCTGTACGTTGTTGCGTTTTCATGGCTGCAATCTGTTTATATTTGGCTTGTTGGTATTGTTATACTCCTATTATACTCGTACGTCCTTTGGTTTATAGAGATTCACGTTATGGCATTTTCAAGTCTTGCTTTAATAGATGATCATAGTAAAGTGGAAAATAAACATGGGCGTAGTAAATATGTGTGGGAATTTTACAGATATACTAATGAAACTAAAATGAAATGATTTCGGATACAATTACATATAGTTCAAAGTTTACTTCGTGCTTATTGCAACGTGACCTTACGATCGATAGTTTCAATATCGCATCTTAAATCTCGAATAAACTAAAATATATTACAACTGTGTCCACTACTACGAAGGATGTAATGGGAAATTTATCCAGATGTGCTACTTCTGATAGATAGATAGATTAGATAGATATATACCTATAGATAGATAGATAGATAGATAGATTTTGTGGCTGATGAAATAATCAAATAGCATTTGTGTTAAACATTCGATATTTCGTTTAAAGACTTTGGGTCTGCGTCAACAAATTATTCAGCTGTATTAAGAAAATCAGCTTTCACCTGAAATCGCTCCATAACCATCGCATTCTGATGATGTCTGTGATTTCTTTATAAACTTAAAAGACCGCTGCGGAAACACCGAAGTTTGGCATACTTGTAGGATTGGAAAAAAACTGTGGCGTAAGTGCATTCTGCTCGAGAAATGCAGGGTGTCGCACAAATTGTGCTACAATAAGAGATTAAAAAAAAAAAAGTTTTTTAATCAGTGTATGTATTTCATTTGTTTTTTTTTTATTGTATACGAAATTCAATTTTATTTTATCGGATTGTTCGGATAGTTCGTTAGTCCACCATACGTCACTTCTCATGATATAGATTTCCTTTGAAAATTATCACAACTTCCTCCGAATGCGAACAAGCGGCTAAAGCAAGAATCATGAAATTTTAAAAATTGATGTCCATATTACATATTCAGAGTAAACAATCGCTACAATAAGGATTTTCCAACATTTATGCTTTTAGGGTAAAATCAGGACAAAAAGGTTCAAATTCAGTATAATCGCTCAACCCAAAAGGCTAGAGCAAGAATCAAGAGGATTGGTGTTCATTATTTCTTCTAGGCCAGACGAGTGATAAGAATGAAGTTGCCAAATTCTAGTTGTTAGGTGTAAAACCGGGATAAAAAGGGATTAAAAAGGTACTATTGAGCGAAATAAACAATCAAATCTAGAACTATGAAAATAGGCACGAAGTAAGAACGACATTTTTTCAAGATTCTTACTTTCAGTAGGTAAAATAGGCATCATTATTCAGAACAGACAACAGAAGCTAGATCCACATAATTGGAGTAGGCTATTCGCCTTTCAGCATAGGCGCGCGATGGGAACAGATTTTTTCGGCATTCGAACTTTTTTGGAACAAAACTGGCAGAAACGAGAGAAAAATGTTTCCATCATCTAATACAGTAGCCTAAGGTTAAAGTCATAAATGGTGCACATTCGTGGTCATCATTTGTGATGGGGTCACTATAGTGCAAATTCGTGCCGGAAAAAGTAACGACATTGGTATCGTGGAACGTATTTCCACATCAACCTCAACTTTATTAATCCCATCAAAACGTCCAAAGTTGCTCTATTTATACTAAAATGACTTATTCTAGAAAATGCTACGATACTTCAGAGAGAATACATGTTTACGTAATGGGTGCAACAAAGACCAACATGTTTACAGAATAGTGTTGTTTATCATAGACTTAATTCTAGAATGTTCTTATTTACATAACAAGTGAAAAGGAGATAACAATAAAATGGGAGTGAGAGGTACAAACATAACTTTCTGTCGTAAACGTAATTTTAGAAAAGTCCTATTTTCTGGGAGTGGTTTTGATAATCTTTCTACCTATAGTATATACACTTAGAGAAACTAGACTCATATACTACATGACATACTTACTTTCAGGTGTAAATACAGAATAGGAACAAGCATAATACCATAACTCATAACAGATGGCTGAAATTAATATCATGAAATTGCTTACAACCTGCTTTTATAGCGTAGTCGCACTAAAAAATAATTTTCTAAATACGTGTTTGTAGAACGCAAGACGAGATTAAAAGGGGAGAAAATTAGTACCATCGCGAAGAATAAAATTGAGAAGCTAGAATCATGAAGTTAGGTTTGTAAATTCACCTAACACCGAAAACATGAAATGTGAAGAGAGTCTTAAAAATTCGTATCTCTATGGGTCAAAACATGAAAGAAGAGATATAAAAGCCTACCAAATGGTTGACGCTGGAATCCGTAAAATTGATGTAAACATTATTATGATGCCGTAGGCGCGCTATTAAAAACCATAAAACTGAAAATGTGTATTCATTCCTCTGTCAAGGTAAGCACGCTATGAAGCGGAATTTTCGGAAATATGTACTTTTAGGGGAATAATGGGGCAACTGCTCAAGAAATAAGCTAAAGCTGAAATCATTAGTGCATCCTTCAGGGAGTATTTAGAAAATCCTGCTTTTAGAATATACACAAGAAAGAGAAGGACCACAAATGACCCAATCGCGTGAAGGCACCAGAAGCTGAAATCATGCAATTAGAGATGAACATCATGAATCTGTGATGGAACATAATGAATATTCAAGCGTTAAGGTTTGAACAGGAAATTAATGGGACAACAATTTAACTGTAGACTAGATCGAAATACTGATGTCGGGAAGACCAAACTTAAGAAGCCTATACTTTTGCGGTCTATCCGCTCTTTAACAATAAAATTTTACTCTTTCGGGAAAGATGCTGCAGAAATAACTAAGTAACCTGTGTTATCCGAAATTGGAATTGTTACGAGTTTAACCGAATGTGAGTTAAAAAATGTCTCCTCTCTGATTGAAACAATGAAGTCAAAAACATGAAAAATAGCAAGAAATTCGTCAAGCCGTGCTAAGTGAAATTATCTCATTTTTGACGTCATGTGCACCAGGTAGAGGGTATTTACTACTATAAAACAAAATATTGAAAATAAACGAAAATCTCTACACTTATAACGGATGACCGTATAAATGATAACATTTTCCGATCTACGTCATTATCGGCTTAACTTATAACTTCTCAAAAATTCAAAATGATATTTCAGTGTTTTTTCATAGCATTTTACGAAATGCCAGTGTAATCAAGTCAAAGTCAAGGTTTCACTTGGTTCGTGTTACAGAGCTCCTTACAGAATCGTGTATGTACTGTCGAATATTGCGAATAATATAGTGTATCATACTCATTTTGAAATTGTGTACCATGCGCGCTTTTATTCCGTTCCACTGTGTTTCCTTGTTATTTCTTACAATGCAAGCAATGTAAGTTTATTACTTCAAATGTAGCTGATGTCATCCGTATTGGATGGCACGGCTTTCATTCTATATCACAAACGATTATGAATGCATTGGGTGTATTTATTCGCGTATCTTTGAAATGAGCTTAAATGCCAAAACCGGCAAATGTGATAATAATATGATGACAATGTGTTTTTTGCACGGAAATGATCTATAGGTATATCCATATACTTGTGGTGTTTTTTCTTTTAACATTCATACGAGTATATTAAATTGTTCTTGCAATTGACAAATTCTATTTGAAAAGACCAGATAAATTTAGGGGGTATAAGAAAATTTCAACAGGTGTCTTAAACATTGTAGGTGAGGTTTTATAATGCGAACATTGAAAAAAGTTTCTTATTTGAATTTATGATTTTTTTTTTAAGAAATAGCAGTGGGGTTTAAAGAATAGTAAGTCATTGTTTTATATTAAAATTTAATGAAAATATGATGCAATGGGGTTTAATGAGTAGTAAGTCCTTTTTTATAATAAAATGTAAATAAAATAGTCTCTGTTCAACCTTGCTGTACGTCTTAGAAGCTCCATAAATTATCAAGTTTGAAAAATTAGAAAAACAAAAACGGAAAAATAATAACTAACATACAAACAGGTGTATTTCCTGATGCTTGACTTTCTCTCAATTGCACAAGACTGAAATAAACTTGGCTTGTATCAAATGTATGGAAAACTTAAATTTCAGATTCAATTTATCCTCTGTAATTTCCAAATGCTGGTCGTCAATAGTCTAAAAATTTGTTCACCTTCCTTCTTGCTGAAAAAATGCGAAATTAATAGAAAGAAATTCAATCTTTATGTACATTTTTGAATTGAATGCGGCAAAAACGTTACATACCAAACATCACAATATTCCTTACATCTACTTACCCAGATGTTGTGCAAATTTGACTGAAACATTAATGAGTTTAAGGATAGGTTGCAGTTTGACAACCATTTAGTGCTGCTGATGTAGTGGTGTTATGTGATTCTGGCTTCATATTTTCGGATACTCTTCTCAAAAACAATATATTTTTTGAAGTTATGGATTGTCGATGTAGTGGTTCCAAAATCGCCGGTCTGGCAAAGCTGTTAACTGTTAAATACCTGTCATTTGAAGTGTTATTTATTTAGTAAAAGGTTGGGCATTTACGAATATAGATCGTTTAACTACCAAAGGGAGCGTAAAAATGTTATAGTTAAAAGTTAATACAAAAGTGTTGACTCAAACTTGGGCTTTCAATTGAACAAAATTTTTTTCACCGTTGAAGCCCACCTTTCACTCGGTGGTCACGTCAACAAACAAAACTGTCACATATGGGTCTCAGAAAACCCTGAAGTTATTGTGGAAACGCCATTGCATCCGGAAAAAGTAACTGTTTGGTGCGCAGTATTGGAGTTGCTGCAACCAATCTGAAGGCGGTCATTTAAATAACATTGCATTTCGTACATAATTGTAAAGTCTAAGAATTATAATGAAACAAAAGTTTTATTGAAATCATAGCTTCAGGTGTATTTTATTTAACTTTATTTTTGAAACCGAAAAAGGTAGATTGAATATAATCGTTTACCAACTCATGTGTAGCTTTCTAATGTAATGCATGAAATTATAGTGAATAAGTTAAAAGAAATTGCATATTTGCGTATTAGGTGTCAATATTTTGTTTCTTTTACTTAACAGATATATTATATTGAGAATTTATGCCGCAAAATGTGTCTACGACTAATAGATTTCAAATGGAAGATAACTTCTCATTGAAAGCTACACATTTCATCAATTCAAACCATTTGTTTCTTGCAAAGTAACTTTGAAATAATACAAGTATATATTTATGTTATTGAAAGAAATGTAATGAAAATTTACTCTCTTTTGGAATACATACTTTCAATTTTTTTTTTTTTGCTTGGAATGTGTTCTTGGCACGAAAAGGACGTTCGTGAAGCTGAGTTCACAACAGGTTAAGCGCTACCAAAATAATTACACGAAAATACAAAATATTTTCAAAACTAAATCCCGATATTCGCAAATCATAGTGAATATTCATTTTTAATTTTAAGACTGAGCTGCGCCAAATCCAGTGTCATTTTGTTCTGGTGCAAAAGTGTACAAAGTGCCAGAAGGAATGTGGTGAACCGTTTGTTTTTTACTGACTCGTCTTATTTGTATAGGAGATATCCTCAGGGGCATAGAAGTTCTTGAAAAACATAGTTATTTCGTCGATTTTTCATATTTGGCCAATAGTAAACATAATTGCTGACTGCCAATTAGAAGTTACTGCCTAGAATATTGGATAGTAGGAATTTGTGAGGGTGTTAGAACAGTGAAGTCAGTTTTCATTTTCAGATCTAATTTTACCAAACGCTTGACGATCTCCAAAAGTGATTGCGATTTGTGCAATTTAATGAATCATTTGTATGGCAGTTACCAGAAGGGGGTAATTAAATAGGAAATACCCCAAGGCATGATTATCTTCTGATGCCTCACATACAAACCTTTCATTCAATTGCATCAAAATCAGTAAATTTTGGCCGACAATTTTTTTTTTTCAAATTCTACCAAACATTGGAAAGCAGAACGATGAACAAAATTTCAAATTAATTTCAATTTGTATGGCAGATCAGCTAATTTACGAGTATATGACAGGTTGATGTTTGCTAACGTTCAATACAGTACAAGAACATACCGTTTATGAACTTGACAATGGGAATAGGTGTTTTATAATGCGTATGAACTTTTTCGTCAAAGTTATCAAAAAACAATGCTGTTAATGTATATACTTACAATATTTCTCACATTGCTTTCCTTAAAAACTGTAGCTTTATGGTTACCCTGTTTAATAAAAATAAAAGTTCTTCAAAATGAAAATCTATTCGAATAATAAAGACGAAAATAAGCACTTGTTCGTTTGTTTGACGAACGAATTCAGTGGTACATTTACCAGAAACATTCTGTAACAAAATAAAAAATAGGAAATTGAGTATGCATGGAGGAAATTGGTCAGAAGGAAGGCATGATACCTTATACGCTTCCTTCTGTTCAGGTGTCAAATGATTTAAGGATATATATATTTTTTTTTACAGTAAAGGTATAAAAAATATAGATATAATACATAATAATAAAAATAGTATTACTTTTACCCTTACCCATTTTAGTTTCACCCAATGATTCTTAACCGACCGACAACGGCATGATAATTTAGTCTACGCGGACTATAACGGTTCGAACTCCGCTATAAACATTAAAATTTTTACCGAGCGGCGGTCATTTAGGTGTATCTGATGAAATGAGTAGAATCTGTCGAATTTGAATCGAATAATCTACAGGTCCAATAAAATCTTCTCAAACTGGCGTTCGGAACTTTCGAGTCCAATGAGTCTTAAATTGAATGCTAGTACTCTTTGAATTTGAAAGACTTTCCCATATCCCATTCGTGGGATGCAAGGAAATTTATTTTATATGTTTGCCAAAAAGAGAAGCTTTCTCTAGCAAACAACCAGATGCTTTGGGGAAATCTAGTTTACTGCCTGAAATAGTCATTAATTGCAACAAATTGCAGTAATTGTACGGAAAAAGGTTAGCGAAGCATTTGAAAGCTCCCAAATGCATATTTGGTAATACTTTAGAGGTAAAATCGTCAAAATGGCGAACAATTGGCAAAAGTGACTACAATTCTAAATGTTTTTAGAATTAAATACGCCTTATTTTGCAATAAATCGTAACCTAAAGAATCGTTTCAAGAGATGTTCATTTAACATTTTCAGAAATTCTAATACTATTATGTTGACAAATTTTGTTTGTTTTTTTTTTTTGCTAACAAATTTTAGGTTTTTTATTGGTTTATCATGTCTAGGGAAAATGCACTGAAATGGAGCCAAAAATATCAATATCCTTCCTAATTTCACCAACAATTATCCAAATTTTTCACTGCTTCTAGGACGTAAGTTATGAATATTTTTGAAATCTTTGGATGCTCCTTTCTTGCTGGGTTGTTACAAATTAACATTCATAATTTTAATTTAATTTAGAACAATGAAAACGAATTCCTAAACGTCCTGGGAAAACTTTTCACATTCAATGAGCTTACTCACAAACAAATTCAGAATACAACGTTTGATACATCGCGACTGCATTGTTTAATTATTATTTATTTTTTTTATTTAGTATTTCTATGTGTCCAATTATCGGTAGCCAACTTGTTTGCATAATTTATATTGGCGTTATGCTGGACAATTTGTTCACAACTCAGCTTAACTTAATCCAATTCTGTTTCAAAACAAAATTGCTTGCATGTGTGAAACAACTTTAACGTTTTGTTGACAACTTCACATGCAAAACTAACATGCAATTCTCACATGAACATTGTTAAGCGTTTGCTTGCCCCAAAGTGCAGACTAATTTATTAATTTTCTGTGGAATTTAAGCTTTAACGAGATATATAAACTAGAACATTGCACGAATAACAATTTTGCAATCTTAAGAGTTTCTGGCCTTTATTACTTCACTTGATTTTCTTTCGTGTATACGACGCTGCCAGACAAATTAAGTTTAAATTATCAAAATCATAAATTTTATACCAAAAAAAAAAAAAAAACGTTGAAATAAAAAACACCGGATTAGATGGATTTAATCGCTATTTTCCGTCGTATATTTCAGCGATGTGAAATATACCAAATTAAATGAAATTGATTTGTATTAAGCAAACAAACTTCGACACTTTATTATTATTATTATTATTATTTTTGATTTTTTGAAAATGAAAAAAAGCGGAAGCCTCCTTTTTTCCATTTTGGTACTTCTCCATCAATCTCTCTCAACTTCTACGATAAAAACTCCCCTGATCCTGATGTTTCCGACACACACTTGTAACATATTGTTTATTATATGGCGACTGCCGCAAAAATCGTACTTTGATATATACCAGCCACTTTTAGAAAGGCCCTGCTACGATAAAGAATGCCGCACAATGCCCGAGAAAAGGACGCTGATTACTGGGCAATGCTGTGGTCAATTGTAACGCCTGCCGTACGCAACCCCCTAAGGTGGAGAGATAAGAGGCGCTCCGACCTTTTAGGCGGAGGAAGCGATTGTGGAAAGAGCGGGAGAGTGAGGATATAAAAAGATATAGTGGTAGTGCTGAAGAAAGAAATTTCAACCAAAAGATCAGAAGAAAAGGGTATGGAACAGGGCTATCCAGTTGTAAGGACATCTGGTCACAAATACGCAGAGTGTACTGCAATTTGGTGATCTCATTTCTATAAACTTCTAATTCTGGATGGCACTTTAAGTGAAGTAATCACACCAATTACAGACGATAGCATAAATTGCCTAGCTCCGAGCCAAAAAAAAATTAGAATAGCAGTATTGCGCCTTCAAAACCTGGCCTACTGACAGAGCTGTTTAAAGCAAAAAGTGATGAACTGATGAACAGTATGTATCAGCTCTTAAATACGGTTTGACTCGAGGAATGTCTGCCCAATAGTTGGAATTTGCGTATACTATGTTCTGTATTCAAAATAGGCGATCCAAGTGTGTGTATAAATTATCGCGGTATCAGTCTTCCACCCATTGCTTATAAGGTCCTGTCGAGTGCGATACGTGAAAGCCTTACGCCGATTCTAGTTATCCTCATTGGACCTTATCAATTTGGCTTTAAATTTGGTTAATCAACAACCGATCAGATACAAATTCTGGTGCAGATCCAAGAAAAACAAATTGGCATGTATCATCCTTTCGTCGATTTTAAAGCGGTCCTCAACAGTCCAATACGCAAAAAAACATATGAGTTCATGTCCCAGTTTGGAATTCCCGCGAAGCTTATATGTCTTTGTAATATGTCGTTGACTGATACAAAGTCTTCAAAAAACATAAGCAAAAATCTTAATGAGATTTAGACACGACGACAGCCTATCGTGCGACCTCTACAGCATACTCTAGGAGATGATTAAGAGAAAAGCTGGCGTATACGAATAATATAGACATTATTGGCAGAAAACTGCGGGATGTTATTGCAGCCTTCTCAAACATTGAAGAGGAATCAGCAAAAACGGATCTGGTGGTAAACGAGGACATATGGAATTGATGGATGAATTCACTTACTTTAGTTCCGCTGTGAACGAAATGAATGATGTCAGCATGGAAATTAAGAGGAGAATTTTGCTTGCTAATGCATGTTGTTATGGATAAAGCAAGCGTTTTTATGATAAAACCCTCTCTCCAGAAAGAAAACTCCGACTGTACCAGACATGAACAATGAGCTTTATGAATCACTGGACTGCGTAGAAGAGGGCGACCAAAACTCCGTTGGAAGAAGTAGGATTTTCAAACTAGATGAGACGAATTGGAGAAGAAGCACAGAAGATCAAAGCGCTTGGAAATATTTTCTATGTGCGGCGTGTAATAGAATAAGGTTGCTATTCCAGTAGCCACGAAGCAAGTAAATATTTTTCATTTTTTAGAATCGTGAAACGTATTTCCACTTTAACGTCAATATTATTATAATTCATTCAAAAACACAACGTCGCTTTATTTATAGTAAAATTACTTATTCTAGAAAAAGCTAAAAGATTTGAGAGAACACTTATTTACATAATGGGTGCGATAAAGGCAGACATATTTACAGAATGGTGTTGCTTAACAAAGATTGACCTGTAAGTAACAGGTGAAAGAAATAACAATAGTTTATATAATCGGTGTGAAAGAAACAAGCATAACTTACTATCGTAAATGTTATTCTAGAAACTTTCTATTTGTAGATATAGAGGGAAAGAGATTATATATACATGATAGTTAAATATTCTGGTAGTGGTCTTAACGACCTTTCCAGAATATAAGCTTAGAGAAATTACACTTAAATAAATATACTACAATTTGTAGTCGGTTCATATTCGATAGCGCCTACTAAGTTTGTCACTTAAATACATGGAAATAAATACAGGGTGACGCAATAGAACGTGCATATTGCATCATCTTTTTTTGCGGTGTAGAAAAGGCGCGGGCGGGGGGCGAATACATCGTTGGGTTGGCGGGCTCATGTAGTTTTAGTCGCTATGAATCACTTCGACGGGAAGCGTCGCGCATTTTACGTGTGCGCATTTTACGAGAACTCTCGTTCATGTATTGCTACTAGGCGACTATATTGTTGAATATGGACTACGGCGAATTAGTGAAGCTCCGAGTGCTAATTTAATTAAAATATGGGTAAAGCGTTTTGAAGAGACCGGTTCAACATTTAAACCACAAGCAAATGGTCGCCCAAGAACATCTAGGACCGAAGACAATGTTGAGAGAGTTATGGAGTCAGTACGAGGAAATCCACAAATGTCGACTCGCAAGAGATCGTCTGTGTTACAATTATCGCGACGAAGTTTGCACCGAATTTCAACATTGAATCTTAAACTGCATCCATATAAGCTGCAATTAACACAAGAATTGGAAGAGTCTGACTTCATAGCAAGGCTCGCTTTTGTTAATGAAATGCTTAATCGATTTTCGAATTTTGACAATATCCTTTTCTCTGACGAGGCTCACTTCCTTATGAATGGGTTCGTAAACCGTCAAAATTGTCGTTACTGGAACAGTGAAAATCCCAAAATCAAACACCAGAAACTATTGCATAATCCTAAAGTGACAGTATGGGCAGCAATCTCTGACAGAGGAATAATTGGTCCTTTTTTCTTCGAAAATGCGCGGGGCCAAAACGTCACGGTTAATACGGAACGCTATGTTGAGATGTTGGACGGATTTTTGGCTCCAGAAATTGAAAGTTCAAGAATAGTGAATTCCAGAACTTGGTTCCAATAAAATGGAGCTACCTGTCACACATCAAATAACTCCATGGCGGTGGTGAAGCAGATGTTCCCTGGCAGACTGATTTCGAAAAGAGGTGATATCTCATGGCCCCCACGTAGTCCAGACTTGACGCCTCTTGACTTTTTTTGTGGGGATACCTCAACCCCAAAGTCTACAGTAATAATCCAAGAAACATCGTTCAGCTCAAGGAGAATATCCGTGGTGAAATGGCAGTAATTACACCAGTATTACTGAAGAAAGTTTTCAATAATTTTCGTTTGCGGTTAGAGGAGTGCCGTCGTAGAGCGGGTCACCATTCGATGATGTTATTTTTTAAAAATAAACTCCATTTATTATTCTACAATGCCTTAGATTTATTTAAACCATACCTTTTGTATTTATTTTTTAATTTATTTTTTAAATATGCACGTTCTATTGCGCCACCCTATTCCATATTTAACTTCCGTTTTGCAAATTTTACGCTTAAAGATGGCCAACGAAGCGGTTGGCCGAATGAAATAGAGGCCTTTGTCGGCTCGGACTGACATGTTGAAATTGGTGTACGTGACCATTGAAAACCCATGGCTTCGAGTTGTCAAAAAGCTCGATATTTGCCCACCGCACAAGCTAAAGGAAATTTGTAACTTGTTTATTGTTGGATATCCTGTGCAATAGGAAAACCCCTGATAATTACCGTACAGCTTGCATTATGAAAAAATCATTCTGCTAAAACTTTCTTTAAAGTAAGCTTCACAAAAAGCGAGTTTGAATAAATAAATTAAAATAAAAAACCAAAGTTACAGCCAATCTTACACTAAAAAGAAAAAAACTCCTACTTTATTTAGGTTGAAAGCTTACTCAAAATAAGTATACCAAATCTACTCAATACTAGCTAATTTTTCTTGGAAATAAAACTTAAACTGACTAAATTTCACTTAATTTGAATACGCGTAAAGATAGCACGTATCGTACTTAAAATAATTACGAAAACATCTTCGAATTAATAATTTTCTTACGTATTTTGACGCCATATAGAGATCAATTTTACTCAATTTCAGTTCGTTTTGGCTCGGAATTAGTTCCATTTTTTTTAAAGGAAAAAAGGTGACATGTGGATTAATCACAATAACCAATTTGAAGTATTCAACTTTTTACCGACACAAGTTTTTATAACCCAGTGACTTACAAAATTGATGAATTTAATGTTCTTTTCATTAGCAACATTTTAACAAAACCACAACGAATTTTCCATTGCTTGCTTGCCGCCAATTGAATTATAGCCCTGGTTAGGCTCATGTGCACCAGCAGTCAATTGTGGGAATCTGTATAAGCCTATGAAACAGACAAGAAAAGGCCGATGTCACCATGACATAATAAGCTTATCGTCCGACGTATTGATAAAGTGTTCACATATATAAGTTTTGCATTTGCTTTGCAGGTAAACTCCAAAATAAATATCCACTGAACCCATATCAATGAATTCATATAATAAATATCTGTCTGGACTACCGATGAAGAGGGCATTTAAGCCTTCAATTCAGTCTAAAATCCAATTTCACATAAATATTTAAAAAAAATAAAATATAATATAATGTTCAACAATATTCATACAGAGTATTTTGGCGTTTACAAATATAAAATAATACCGGTGGTTTCAATGAAACGTAGCACTCAAATGCAGTACACCACTATAATCACACACTTGCAAATAAGGGAACCCGCGGAGGGAGCGGGGAGGCCTTCCTTGTGCAAGGAATAATTCAAAATGGTTGAAGTCCTGTGCAATACATACACACATTTGACAGTGGCTGCTCGGGACGGAACTATGTGATGTATGTCTCGAGCAGCACCTATTGTGAGCGATGAAATCTCCCGAAGGTTGGGATCGGCACATGTTGTCTTTTATATACATACTTGCAATGAATAAACGTAGGATGGGAAATACATCCTAGAGGAAACATTCGACTATTGCCATAGCCACAATATCAAAATTAATCTAGGAGGTTTTCATGACAAAATAGAGATGGAAGATGTCGGATCGACATGTTGAAAATTCATATACGTTGCGGAATGTGCTATATATCGTGGAGGCGATCACATTTCCAAGTGGAACTTGTAGCGATAGGTTTAAAAGTGAGCTTATTTCCGAATAAAATTTCAAAGTTGAATATGGGCCGTATCTGGAACATTACGTAAGTACTCGGCAAGCTGGTAATTTCGGAGAATGTGGGCGGGGAACTTGTTCGTTTGCGTGACCCGACTCTTTACAATTAAAAAAGATATCACACGCGGTTGAGTCCAAAATAATATTAAATTAAAAAGAAATGTCCATATATTGTATCATACGATTCTGTAGAGCCTCGGTGTTCTAGCTCTATGCCTCTCAACCCTCCCATCTTTTGAGTTTCTCTAGAGCCAGAACATAATAGTACAGAAAACCCTCACAAACATGCCTTCCTTCCCTACCATACTGAAGTTTTACATCTGGTAATTTAGTTCATAATCAACTTCATTTATTTTTCATAGCAAAAAAAAAAAATTATATTGTTCAATTCACGTTAAAGCAAGTTTGAGAAAAAATTTAGACTTGTATGTAAGTATATAAGGTTTCAGTGCCAACATAAATTAAAATTAAATTACAGAAAATAAGAAACAAAAAACCATAACAAAATCAGCAATGAATATTGCAATAAAATGGAATGTTAAGGGTCAGTGGACGGTCAAACGGTCTCACATTGGAAAGTGGACAATTCAAAAGGATAGAAAATGTTTGAAGCAAAAATTACATATTTATAAGTGTCCTTATACTTATATTAGAATAGGAAATAAAAGGAAATTTATGTTTTTCGGTAGGACATCCAACGTTGCTGAAAGGCTTTTCTGCGAGGTTCGATATTTAGGTTTGACCGATAATGTAAAAGCTAAATATAAAAAAAATATCGAATCTAATATAATATTAGAATTCGAAACACAACATTAGAAAACAGATATCAGAAACAGAATTTTTTAGTTGCAGCGAAAATTCGTACAAATAAATATATTTATTTTTTTTTTTTTTAATTATTAAATTAAATTAAGTGGTCTGGTTGGCGGCTGGCGGAAAAAGAATATCAAGTATCAAGCTGCTTCGAACCAAGACACCTCCTTGCCCCGCTGGGTTGCCATATGGGCGTAACAAAATAGGAATTTTTATAGTTAAATGGTTGTTTGTTTGGTTATATTACACGGGCAAATAAATAGATAATTTTTACAATTTGCAATATTTACGATTCAGTGCAATTCAACTTAATTCAGTGCAACTTGATATAATGCAATTTTAATTCAAAACAATAGCAATTCAATTCAAAAATTCAATTTAATTAATAATCTTAGAATTCGTAATTTACTTTACTTTATGAAATTAATTTTTCAATTTAATTTCAAATTCATACTTTAATTTACTTTACACAATTCATTTTTTTTTTTAAATTCTTGGGAAGGAAGGATTAACTGCGTTCAACAAGGATGTTATTGAGGTTATCAGCAAGAATATATGAACATTTTTCAGATTTCAGAATATATGAACATTTTTCAGATTTCAGACGATGATGATGTTGCAGCAATTGTGGGTTTCCTCAAAAAACAGTTGAGATGGAAGCATTTTCTATCCGATCATGTTGTATTGGAAATGGAGGATGCAGACAATCTTCCATAGGCTCCTTGATAAGACAAGCTTGTGCTGTTTTCGAAATATAATTAAGAGGGTGCACCTTTGAAAATGACTTTTCATTTCAAATTTTCGTTCATCAATTCGAAAATGAGACCAATAATCTCAACCGAGGAGTTAATTTCTCTGCTTTAGAATAGGTCCCAATTTCTTGGAATGAAATGGCCGTGAGCTACCAGCTTTAACGTTTTTTTTTTTTTCAAATTGGCTTACCTTGCATAGTCTGAGGCAGTAGACTGCGATTTCCGAAAAGGAAAAATACAAAACAAAAAAACAAAAATTACGGTATCT
The DNA here is from genome assembly GCA_019455685.1 of Philornis downsi. Classification (NCBI taxonomy): domain Eukaryota; kingdom Metazoa; phylum Arthropoda; class Insecta; order Diptera; family Muscidae; genus Philornis; species Philornis downsi. The sequence goes on from JAHXMU010026629.1 coordinate 247,042, forward strand.
CCAATTATTTTTTTTGTTTTTTCGTTTTTCTTTTGCATTCTGATCACAACAGAATTCCTAACAACACTTCTTCAGTCAGATCGCAACAGAATTCCTAATTTGAGGATAACATTCACATCAATCTATGACCATACAAAACCGCGCAATGTCGAAAGATCGATAAAGCTTTTTTTTTTAAACAACAGTGTGGCCTGTCCTCACTCAATAAAGAGTTACAATACCACAGATTCTATTGTGATACAATGGAGTGGGCATTACTGGTTAAAGATTGTGTGCTGTCTCACTGCAATTGTGCTTGGGTTATGTAAATGTGTCACCAGGGTTGGCAAGCAAACATATTTGAGTTAAAAGGGATTTTACGATGGAATAGGTACTAGATTCTTGAACATTACTTTGTATGCAGCAATTATGTATTATTTCAGATATGCTATCAGTTTATTAGGTAATTTTCATCATTACAAACTGAGTTTCTCCATGTTACTTGATCATCCACTGTCCAGCACACAAGAAACCAGGTCACACTGTATTGAAGTGCAAGCATAGTTTTGAATTACTACCTCATTGCAACAAAGAAACGTCTTAAATCGAGCAATGTCAAAAATGTCTTAAACAAATACAAAGTAATCGTACGTCATTCAACTTTATACTGCGAGGTACACATAGCCCATTCCGAGAATCCCTTTCAGTTATATTGACACTCGACCCCAAATTTCGATGTTACTGATGTACAAGGGCGACAATCATATTACAATGATATTGTACGTGGCTCTCCAAAATTCTTACTGTGATAAAGAATAGCCTTCGATGAAAGTATTGCTGTGTGGCAACGTTGCATCCATTTGAAATGCATGCTGTGATTAGAGGAGAATTAAAAAGGGAATTCGGATATTGAAAGGAACACGAATAGAGATGAGTCGCGGCAATTCCAACAAAAAAGTAGAAAATATGGATTATCATAAGGATAATGTAGGAAATCTGTTCTTTTTTATATGGTGAATGTACGGTAAATGTGGAAGATAACTTTTAAAAATCGATTGCATTGAGGAAATCTCGTACATTACTAACGAGGAGATTATCAGGTCACAACCCATTCAAAGCGTTTCTCGAATAGCAACGTCAGTCAGCTGTTAAAGATGTTTGGTTACGAGCTGCTGCTGAGTTTGAAGTCAGCACTGAGTTTGGAAGCAGATATGTTTTTGCCGAACAACATTAATCTACAGAACATTTTCAGTGAATGTACGCGAAAAACGCAAATGTGCAATTTTGCGACAAGCTAGACAGTCTATAGTGTAATCTATACAAGTTACTTATGGAAATAATAATGGGTGAAGTCAAAGCTACGTGCTACTTATGTTCGCCAATGGTATATACATACATATACCATTGATTGAAATCTGCATGATGCTACTGCAGTTTTCTCAGTCATTGTGTACGAATCGACCAAAATCATTTTGATGGTAGTGGACGGCATAATAATTTCTTTGACGAGTTTGCTGGATTCTCTTTTGCTCTAATGGCAGTTAAATCGACATCAGATTTTTAACCGAACATAGAATATGGATTATATGATTATTATGTGTAATTTGGTTATCCTTCTCTATGTTGCTCACCCTGTTAACACTGCTTATGGTATCGATGGTATATTAATTGAATTCCACATCATGCTGATTTTGATGATAGTGGACGGCATAATAATTTCTTGACGAATTTGCTGGATTTACTTTTGCTCTAATTGCAGTTAAATCGACATCAGATTTGTAACCGAACATAGATTATAGATTATATGAATATGTGCAATTTGGTTATTCTTCTCTACGTTGATTACCCAGTTAACGCTGCTTATAGTATCGATGGTATATTGATTGAATTATACATCATGCTACTGCACTCTTCTCAGTCATTGAGAAGGAATCTACAAGGGTGGTTCTAATGGTAATGAAGGATATATTTATCTCTTTACCAAACTAAAGTTTACTAAACTTGTTCTTACTCTAATAGCAGTTAAATCTCCATTAGATTATTAGCCGAATATAGATCTAAATGTTCAAGAAATTCGCAGTAATGTCCTGCAATATTCGACCAGTGATGTTTATGTGATTATCATGTGTTATTTCGTTATCCTTCTCCAAGTTGTCCATCCTGTTATATAGCTACTTATGCCCGCCGATGGTACATACACCACGGATTGAAATCTGCATAATGCTACTGCAGCCTTCTCAGATATTGAAAACGAATCGACCAATGTGGTTTTGATAGTAATGAAAAAATACGGAAATGGATAAAAGTTTACTGAATTCACCTTTATTGTAATGGTAGTTGAATCGCACTTAGATTATTAGCCAAATATAGATCTATGTGCTCAATGCTCAAAAATATTGCAGTAACGTTTTGCAATTTTCGACCAGTGATGTTCATATGACTCGCAATTTGTTCATTCTCTTCCTCATTGTTCATCGTGTTTTTTTAATGTCCAAGGTATTCCACTCTGGAGCATTTTTATCTATAATCCGTTCTAGAGCACAGTGAACACATGTGATGCCGCCCCGGGCCATTATGATTGGCCAATATATTTATAAGAATGTTTTCCTATCAAAAAGTTTCTGCACATTTGTGATATATAGGGTTATCCATTTTTCGATTTCAAAAGTAGAGTTAAATAAGACACAAATAAAGCTATGCTTTCGATGAAATTTTTATTTCATTATAATGTTTGGACTTTGCAATTATGTATGAAATACAATGTTATTTAAATGACCGCCTCTACATTAGTTGCAGCAGCAGGTCGTTTCGAAATTCTTTCAGTGCCATTTTCAAAAAAATACGGCCCAGTCACACCTCCAGACCAAAATGTGCACTTTTTCCCGATACAATGGCTTTTGCACAGTCACTTTTGGGATCTCCGAGCCCCTTATGCGACAATTTTGTTTGTTGACATAATCACAGAGTTATAAATAATCTTCATCGCTATAGAAAGTTTTGTTGGATTGAAAGCTTACGTTTGAACCAGTATTTGCAGTTTTAACTATTTTTACGCTTTCTTTGGTCGCTAAACGATCCATATTCGTAAATGGCAAACATTTCGCTAAATAAATAACACTTCAAATAACAAGTATTTAGCAGCCTTGTCAGACCGGCGATTTTGAAACCACTAAATGTATAACCCTATATACAAACACATGTGATATATATATGTATATATATATATTTATATACATAGTCCTGCCATATGTTCTGTTACAAATATAAAACGCGATAAAAAAAAACCAATATTCATATTGTATTCAAAATTATTTCATTTATTAGAAGACAATATTGGTTATTGAAAAAAATTGTATTCACTCGAAATGGCCGCCTTTTGCTTTAACACAAGCTTTCAAACGGTGTGGCCATTGGGCTATAGCCGCACGTACGATTTCTATGGAGATCGAGGACACTGCTCTGGTTAATGCTGTTTTAAGGCTTCCCAAATTTCTGTGGGGAGTCTTGCAAGCCATATTCTCCAATTCTGACCACAAAGCATAATCCAGTGGATTGAGATCTGGACTCCCTGATGGTCAATCTTCTGCTGCTATAAAGCCAGAAATATTGACTCTGAGCCACTCCTGCGTGGTTTTAGCTTTGTGCGCAGGAGCAGAGTCCTGTTGGAAGATCCATCTACGTCCATTGAAAAGGATATTGGTCAAACCCTTCACAACACCCTCTAACACATCTTTTTGGTAAACCTTTGCACCAGTTTTTACGCCCTTTTCACAGAAATGGAGGGATGTGACACCATGGTGGGAGACCCCCCACCAAACCATTACAGAAGAGGAATGATGGCCACGTTGAACCCTTGGAACAACTTTTTTCGCTTCCTTAGATGAAGTGGCATAAATCTTGTCATTTTGTTTGTTGAAAACTTCTTCCACGGTAAAAATTTTCTCATCCGTAAACAGAATGTTTTCATGGCCATTGTCCGCGTGCCACTGCAAAAGTCGCTTGCATCTTTCCAGCCTAATTTTTTTTAGCTGATGAGTTAGAAGATGCCCCGTGGACCGACAATAGGCTTTCATATGCAGATCATCCCGAATCAGCCTAGACATGGATCTGGTTGATATATCCAATTCCTTGGACATGATTTTCTGCTTTCTAAGGGGATTTCTCCGAATTCTTTCATGCACTGCCTTTACTACCGCACTCGTACGGACAACGCGCGGGCGACCACTTTTTGGCCTGTCTTCTACTCCAGACAATTCGCCGAAGCGAGCAATAGCACGATAAACGAACATTCTTGATATTCCGAGTGGTTTTAGCAACTCGAAAATTTGGCCAGCACTCTTTCCGCACTTATGCAACGCTATTACGCCGACTCGATTCTCTTTAACGCCCCACTCCATGTTAATAGATTGCAAACTGAAACCAAACTGACTAGTATTCTTCACTAACCAGTGCATGTGTTCTGGAAAAAAAGTTAACGGTTCTATTCCCGCAAGAAGTTTTGAACGATAAGCGCTGGAAATTGTGTAACAGAACATATGGCAGGACTAGGTATGCTTCATCCTTCTTGAAGCAAATATATTTTTGCGCTTTGCGCAGAGGCCGTAGCAACGAATTACTGTACAACGAAGTCCGCCCCTGGAATAGTGAACTAACATTCTGGTCTGATAAATTAAGCCACTATCGCCGGTTGAACATGTGTACATGTACTAGCTATGTGTATTTGTACGGGTGCATTGAATGCATAGTATCACCGACATTCATGGAATTTTGTGGAGCTAAAATATTGGCGAAATTTCACCTGATGTCAAACCAAATAACAGACAAAATAAAAAAAAAAAAAATAAAAATATTGGTTATGTTTTTAAAACTTTGAATGGATTTGGTGGTGAGCCAGTTTAATGCCATTCGACGAAAATGAAATTCGAATATTTACGTGAATGTGTTTGACTGCAGTAAAGTTCACGGTTGTCACAGTATATGTCGATTTAAATTTGTTCCAAATATAATGACATGAAATAAGAACTTTCACCAAGTAACAAGTAGATTGAATGATTTTCGGCAATCTTCATTGAAATGATTACACATATGAGACTATTGTGCGTAAAATTTTTCAACTTAAAATAGTAGGCTCCAGTGTAAATACGCAGATGTATAAACTCTGTGAACATGAATATGCTTTAGCTTTCCTTACCATAGAACAAATTAGTTTTGGCTTTCCTGTAAGCTAACTTATTTTTCGTACAGCGGTCTAATAAAATTCACCTCAAAAATTTAAATTTAGCGTTTTGCTGGAATTATCTTAAGGATATTTGTTTAAGTAGATATATATACATATACAACCCATGGTCTTACGATGGACATAGCACTGAATCCGAAGATCTTCATCCGTGTAATAGACCAACGAATTTAGTTAGTATGTCCTGATTTTGATTTTGGATATGACACCTGATCCTGATTGCTAGTTTGCTGTACACATATCATTATATTACGTAAATGAACACAAATAGCTATTCAACAACTTTAAAAATTATACTCGTATTGGCATTTGTTCGTTCATAGAACTAAGTACGCCGGCACATTGAGTCATGATAGTAACGATAATTCAACTATGGAAGAAACAGTAGCTGTCAAATTATCGCTATGTAAACTGTGATTTATGGGGAAACTAATCCCGCATTTTCATTGTTGGTACTGTAGTTTAATCAAAATTGGGTGATTGAATATTTTCGGTTGGCATAAACGTATATAACTTACTTATATAATAGGGCACTCCCAAAACTAGCCAAAGAAGACACAATATAGTGGGGCAAATTTTCTTTATTTTTCAACATTATCTCCTTTCAGATCGACACACATTTTCCAGCGATATTAAATCGCTTCCATATCCTGTTTATGGTAAGAACTGTCAAACTCCTTAAAATAGCCATCAACCGCAGTCTCCACCCCTTCATTGTTAGGCAAATATTTTACTCTCGAACGATTTTTTCAAGTTCGGAAATAGAAAACAGTCCAAGGGTGTTAAATCTGACGAATAAGATGCATGATGAAGCAATTCACACTTTAATTCGTTAATTTTGGCCTTTCATTAATTTCCTTTTTCGCCAAATACGATAATTACATCACCTAAACGCTGCAGTATATTAACATAATATTTACCGTTGATAGTTTTTCCTTTTTGAAGATAAGTAATAAAGAAAATCCCATGCGCATCCCACACATCCCCACAGGCGCGATGATCTTGCCTGCAAATTGAACCGTTTTTGCCTTCTTTGGACACGATTCTCCCATTCCAGTCTACTGCTTTGACTATTCCTTTGTCTCAGGTGTAAAGTGCTGGACCCATGTCTCATCCATGCATATAAAACGACGCAAAGATTTTGCTATATTGCGGTGAAACATCGCCGAACAATCTACTGAAACATCTTCACGACGCTGTTTTTGCTCTATTGAAAGCAGGCGCAGCACCCACCTTGCGCACAACTTTTTCATCTATCACTTTTTGAAATGCCTATCATTTCAGCTAGCTCACGCACCTTCTTCCGACGATCATTCAATATCGTTTTGTGAATTTCCTTAAACCCTGTGTGGTGTGGACAACTCTATCTATATGTTGTTCGTTTTAGCTAGCAGCTCGTACGGCCTCGTTTAAACTCTGCTACCCAATATTTTAACGTCGTAAACGAAGGAGCAGATTCCCCCAGAGTAGAAACTAGCTTGGCTTTAATATTGGTTGGGCTGAAATCTTCGAAATGAAAATATTGAATTACATAACGGTGATCAATTTTTTTCGAGTTTACAAATTCATTGAGATCGTTTACTCTTGATGGCTTAAATAAAAATACTAAACAACGTGACGTGACGTGTTAAAACTTAAAATATATGTTTTATAAGGTTGCCACTTTTCGCCAAAATATTTTTCCCAAACTAGTATAATTGTGAATGTAATGATATTCTAGATTCAGTCACAATAGGATCTGAAGACGACGGACATATTACGGAATCCAAAAGCTGTCATCCCTTTGAGTGATTATTGAATAGACCTTTTTCCCACATAAAAGATTATCACTCTAAAATTAGCATCTAATACATATAAGAGCCACTTTGTGTTATATGCTATGACCGATTTTTTAACTCACTAATTTTCAATATGACAAAGAAGAGGCACGTGAAATTATTAAGGAATTTAACTAAGTGAATTTTTCTTATTTTTCTTATCCACATGTTATTAATTTTGTATTAAGTTTTGAACGCCAGATCTACTACGACTTCTGCATATTTGATGTGTACGGGCACTTCGGCTGCCGAAAACTGGTGTGCTTGAGTAAAATTCAAACAAAATTATTCGACAGATAACAGGCAGTAGTCGTTGATATCCCGGCTATTTAAATTTTAGATTTTGAGTAAAAAAACAATCGACTCGCGAATATTAATCCTATTTCCATTTAAGTCACTGTGCAAAGTCAGTGCAATATTAATATTTTTTACGTGTGTCAAACAATTGACCGTTTGCCAATAATTCAGGTTGACATCAGATCACCTGAACTCTTCGTACAGGGTTGCCCATATTCGACGGACCCATGTTTAAAAAAAAAA
>JAHXMU010026629.1:259613-270223 GCA_019455685.1 Philornis downsi
ATGCGGTGACTGGATATGCAATTTAAATTTTTCCTGTTAGCTTTGAGGGCATATTGTGTATTTTGAATGACTTCATTCATACAACGGAAAATCGATTACACAGGATACCAGAGAGTTGGTTGTGAACTTGTTTCCGTTACTTGGATATTTATTTTAAAATACTGCTGCGATAGGTTGTAACGAATTTAATGAATGGAGGAAGAAAATTAATGTTAAAAATACCGGAGTGGTTATCTTTCTTTAATCGCCTTCAGATGAATATGTCGATTACATTACGTCAAAAAATCAAAGTTATCATCCCTCATTGCATTACATTTTTTTTGATGCACCTTGATAATCCTAATGCGAAAAGTAAATTTTCCTTTTTCTTTGTTGACATTTTTTGGATGCTTTTGCTAAACTTTATTTTACATATTTCAAGCTTGTACATAATTCTGGATCCTGCGCGGTCTCAGAAAAGTCATAATAGAATAATCTTTAAGACATACTCGTGTATTTACTTTTGCCGGCACTAAAACAATTTTCGCCTAATTTATTTTGAATTTTTCTTAAGGTTAAAAAAAAAACTTATTCTTAAACGCAGTGTATGAACTTTTCTTAATTTTCCAGGGAAAACTACTACTTTTTCGTATTTTTAAATTATCATGCCCACAACTAGGGCACTCTTACAAATGTATAAAAATACCAGTACGGAAATTTCAGTCAGATGAACTGACTAAACTGATCTTCGCCCTATTTCCTCCTCCCTTGCAAAAGTATAAGAGGCGTCAGAAGCGCTATCGTAAATTGCTTTTCTCTTATCAAAATGTCGTGAATTAAAACACAATAAAAGAAACTAAATTATAAATGTCTAAAGTCTTTTGCTCAAAAATTACAGAAAAAGAGTTGATATTTGCTAAATCGGCTAATTTGTATACGAGTACGCAGTATCTTATGAGGCCGGACCGTACGATCCACTTTCATTACAAGAATTCTTTTACTGTTTCGTGCTAAACTGTGTAGAACTTCAATGAGAGAAATGAGCCTAGAAATGTATGGGTTCAATTTGGTACTATGTATTGGAGTTATCAGAGAGAGAGGATAACCACGCCCTGTCGGCCAATATTTCAAAATTTTATTAAGCTTTATAATGTAGTACAATTGCCAAAAACTAAAGTAACTTCTGTTTACGAATTGAAATTTCTTGAATCGCCCAATTGGTACGGGAAGGATCAGTTGGGAAATGGCAATGCCTTCCACTTACGTTCCCAGAATTAAATTCACCAAATGGAACTCAGAAGATGTTAAGATAAGCATAAAAAGAAAGAAAAACAAGTCAGTTATTCGTATGCGTAGTACCAAAAGCGGCATGGTTAGTTTGTCGATTATAATCGAGTTTTATAGAGATTTATAAATCCACATACTGTCAAAAATAACAGGTTATTAATAGAAATTATAAAGCAAAAATTGCATTTCGGAAAATCGGCCAATTTATAGGTATATAGGAGGTACCGGAAGGGGTGCGGCAGTGCGGACCATTCCTTTTTTTATGAACCTATTTTAACAAACGTTCAACGCATGCCAAATTCAGTGCAACTTAATAAAAGATATGATCTTAGGAACATATAAGTTAAATAAAGTAATTGTAAAGGATGTCCCAACAAGAACGCAAGATTTAAATTTTAAATAAAACACAGATATTTAACAAAAAAAAAAAAAAAAAAAATCGTGAAACTTTATTATATCGTAAAGTAGGCAGAATGAGGTTATGTATGGAACAACACATCGGGCAGATGGCCGCCGCGGCTTTGCTGGCACACACGCGATCTTTTAATTAAATTATCAATGACCGTTTTGCATAAATGCTGCGGTAGTTCATTAATGCAGCGTCCAATTTCCTCTTTTAAGAGTTAAGTCGTCGTCGGCTTATTCGCGTAAACCATCGACTTCAAAAAAAACCCTAAAGAAAAAAGTCTAATGGCGTTACATCACACGAGCGGCCAATTCTGGACGACCTGGAAATGACTGATGCAGCAATTGAATTGGTTCTCTGGCTGTATGACATGTGGCGCCGTCTTGTTGAAACCACATGCTCTCCACATTCATTTCTTCAATTCTAGGCACAAAAAAATTGGTTATCATTTCACGATATCGAACACCATTGACTGTTTGCGCTTGACATGCCTCATTTTTATAAAAAAAGAAAGGTCCAATGATTCCTCCAGCCCAAAATCCACACCACACAGCAACACGTTGTGGATGCATTTGCTTCTCCGTGAATCATTCGAGGATTTTCTTCACCCCAAATGCGACAATTCTGCCTATTGACGAAGCCATCAAGATGGAAATGGGCCTCGTCACTGAAGATGATTTTATCGGCAAAATCAGCATTTTCATGTTCTCTCCAATACCCAATTTACGAACTTCCTTCGCTGTCCATGGTCAGCTGGCTTCCTGAATTTTATATGCATGAAGATGTAAATCTTTCGTCAAAATTCGCTGCACAGTGGATTTGGAGACACCAATTTGCTGAGCTCGGTGCCGAATTGAGGTGGATGGAGTTTGAGCGACATCATCACGTACAGCTGCGACATTTTCGGTCGATCGACCTGGTCGAAGGCGCGTTGTTGTCTTTACATCACTAGCAGACCTAGGTTTGGCAAATTTGTACATTAATCTCTTTACGGTTGACTCTTTTCGAGCATTATTGTGACCCCAAATTAATCGCAATTTGCGAACTGTAGCCGCAAAACTTTCACCACTTTTGGTAAAACAATTTCACAATGAGAATGCGTTGTTCATTCGTGTAGCGATCCATTTTTACTAACCTCGTACCTTCTACTAGCAAACAATAATAATTGTTCAAATATCAAACAACGACACTTCGAATGGCGACAGATTTAAATCTTGCGTTCTTGTTGGGACACCCTTTATTTGAAGCACCGCAGGGGGTTCAACTTCTGTAAAGCATTATTAATCAATACAATGACATAAATTTAATTTAATGCAGTCTAATGGAGGGGAATTACAGAGAAAAAAACTGAACTTGAACAAATCGTTCAATTTGTATGGCAAGTATCTGAAGGAATGAATCGATATAGCCATTGTTGTTTCTACTAGCCAGCCAGAAAGACAGATATCGATCGACACAAAAAGTGACGAATTTGCTCAAAACATACTTGTCACTCTTAAATTCGGTTAATTCCTTGCAAGTGTTACATTTTTGACCGTATCAAATGATATAAACCTCCATTCTTCCTGACAAAGGTGTAGAAATGGGGGTCTTCGTTCCACAATCTATCAATTATTAGAATATTTAGCTATTAGTTAACCAAAAAAAATTGTGAAAATGTTAAGCAAATTTTACAATATTGTTATTTCAAAAGGTGAGTTTAAGCCTTTTGTGATCAAAATTTTTCCTTCCTGTCTTGCTTGTGATACCAGAAGATCATACTATAGTGTGTGATGTATCATTGCATCGTCAGATAAATGACGGTGTTAAAAACACTCTCTATTTTCGTAGAAAAAATGGATTTAGTCGGTTTTTTTTGGTCAGTTTCTTTAAAGTACCTTCCCGTACTTACTTCTACTACACAATAACTTTAGTTAATGAATAAAACGAAAAACTGTGAAAGAATACTGAAAAACGCCGGTTTGATTGGAAACCGTAAACACAAGTCTTAAGAGTGGTTCTATGGTAACAATGTTAAGATCGTTTTGTGCACGATCTCTAATGAAAGTCTCAAGAAAAATGCATTGCAAAATTTTGTATATTGTTTTTTTTTTTATATTTAAAGGATAAGGTCGCATAGTAGCATACCAAGTGCTATTTCTGCTTTCAAAGTTAGTCGCCTTAGGAGGCTCTTACCAGATTTGATGTAAAAACATTTTCCGAAGATTATTGTAAACATAACGCGTAGTTTCATTGGGCAAACATTTGACAAATTGTTTAAAATTGCATGTTAAATTGCTATATTCTAGCAAGTCCCGTCACGAAGGAAGAATTTTTTTCCCCAAAATTCTGCTTTGTTCGTTGTTCTTCAGATCGTCGTAAAAATATATACCAATCTAAGCAACTTCTTCAACCTTCGCCTTATCTGTTGAAAGTACGATAGAGATCTAACCAGACGAAATTTCAAAAGTCCACAATTGGGTAAAATCGGTCAGAAGAAAAAATTTTGACCAAACAACGAGTTTAAGAATCAAAAAATATGCATTTTCACTAGGAAATGTATTACACCAATATCAATATCCACTCATCTCGAAGTGGTAAGCACTGAATTTAAACAAAAATTTTCAATTTCTATGGGAGCTACCAGATGGGGTAGTTCGAATAGCTCATTCACAGTCCCCTGCTACGGTCAAGCAAATATTAGTTATTTGTGACAGTTATCATGTCTATCAGCACGCCCCACAGATGGACACCGCTCAATCGATGTCAGAAGTCATAAAACACATTAAGTGAAAAAATACTTGGTACTTTAAATTGTTTTTCGTTTTGTTGTTACATTTTTGTCATATCAAATTATTTCTACTTTCATTCCTTCGGGTGAAGTGATAAAAATTACAATTTTCAATGGCGCAAATTTGATATGTCATATATGGGATGAAGACGTTTTTAACACTGATGAAGAGTGTCTACTACATTGTGAAATTCAATCCATGTTGAAGCATACATAAATTTCTACCTAGATTTATTTATGGCGTTTTTCCCCCTGCGACCTTCTCTCTTTGCTTATAGAAGGATTTGTCAGGACAAATACGCTTCAGTGCTAAAGATGTTTTTACCTTATCATTACAGATTATGTCAGATTTGAAAACTAAAGTAGAGAGGGCAGCAGTTTGAAATTATCGACTTGTGACGCTTCATTTTCGTGATGGAAGAACGCTTTTTCATTGCTATTTGGGTAGGTTTTTTCTAGTTTTCGTCGCACAAACGTTCCGAAAATGCTACATAATTTCCTTTATATTTGAAGATAATCGCTTCTATTTTCCCCAGTGAGATCATAATACGTTTATGTCTAATCATGAGTCCAATGTCCAATCATTACCCTGTATCATTCCTTGATAGATTTGGAAATTGGGGAAGATTGAAGAATTGGTACTTCAATTCATCTAATTTTGTCATTGTAACTCTCGACTTGTAAAACAGACCACTGTCTTGGTGTACGAACAATTTTCTTTCTTCTAAAATCTTGTTCATATATCATTCATTTTCCCTGTGTCCAAATAGTCCACTGGTGTGTTTTGTTATATTACCAAGGAACGTGGTGATCATTTGAAAACTTTTTCCTCATGTCAAAATGACCGTACAAACTGGGGAATATAGAGCTTCTTGACGTCTCTTGCAACTTCATTTTTCGAATAAACAAATTCCTTTGCATCTCATAAACGAGATATGGGAGAGCATCTCACATTCTATTAGTTTGCAAATATTTTATTATTAGATTCACTCGACGGGAGCAATAGTTTAACGACGATTCCGAACGTTGCAGTTTGAGAACCATTTACAAGGCTTGTCGATTGCTCGACTACTCTAAGTGCATGTCACATGTGCTAATAATTTGTCCGCTTTTTGAATATAAAGAATAGTTTTCAGAATTTTTTAATAATTTCTGATATCACCACCCATCTTGCACAATATCTATGACACTGTTTAAAGACTACTAATTCCAATTTCCAAAATACAGGGTGGCGCAATAGAACGTGCATATTTAAAAAATAGATTAAAAAATAAATACAAAAGGTATGGTTAAAATAAATCTAAGGCATTGTAGAGTAATAAATGGAGTTTATTTTTTTTAAATAACATCATCTAAATGGTGACCCTCTGTACGGCGGCACTCCTCTAACCGCAAACGAAAATTATTGAAAACTTTCTTCAGTAATACTGGTGCAATGGCTGCCAGTCCACCACAGATATTCTCCTTGAGCTGAACGATGTTTCTTGGATTATTACTGTAGGCTTTGTGTTTCAGGTATCCCCACAAAAAAAAGTCAAGAGGCGTCAAGTCTGGACTACGTGGGGGCCATGGGATATCACCTCTTTTCGAAATCAGTCTGCCAGGGAACATCTGTTTCACCACCGCCATGGAGTCATTTGATGTGTGACAGGTAGCTCCATCTTGTTGGAACCAAGTTCTGGAATTCACTATTCTTGAACTTTCAATTTCTGGAGCCAAAAATCCGTCCAACATCTCAACATAGCGTTCCGTATTAACCGTGACGTTTTGGCCCCGCGCACTTTCGAAGAAAAAAGGACGAATTATTCCTCTGCCAGAGATTGCTGCCCATACTGTCACTTTAGGACTATGCAATGGTTTCTGGTGTTTGATTTTGGGATTTTCACTGTTCCAGTAACGACAATTTTGACGGTTTACAAACCCATTCATAAGAAAATGAGCCTCGTCAGAGAAAAGGATATTGTCAAAATTGGAAAATCGGTTAAGCATTTCATTAGCAAATGCGAGCCTTGTTATGAAGTCATACTCTTTCAATTCTTGTGTTAATTGCAGCTTATACGGATGCAGTTTAAGATCCAATGTTAAAATTCGTTGCAAACTTCGTCGCGATAATTGTAAGACAGACGATCTCTTGCGAGTCGACATTTGTGCATTTCCTCGTACTGACTCCATAACTCTCTCAACATTGTCTTCGGTCCTAGATGTTCTTGGGCGACCATTTGCTTGTGGTTTAAATGTTGAACCGGTCTCTTCAAAACGCTTTACCCATATTTTAATTAAATTAGCACCCGGAGCTTCACTAATTCGCCGTAGTCCATATTCAGCACAATATAGTCGCCTAGTAGCAATATATGAACGAGAGTTCTCGTAAAGTGCCCGCACGCAAAATGCGCGACGCTTCCCGTCGAAGTGATTCATAGCGACTAAAACTCCATGAGCCCGCCAACCCAACGATGTAGGCGCCTCCCCGCCCGCGCCTTTTCTACCCCGCAAAAAAAGATGATGCACGTTCTATTGCGCCACCCTGTACCACTTGTCGAAATTTGCAATATTAAATAATATTTCTAGCATAATGAGAGTGCAAGTGTGGCTGGCTAGTCGCTACAACTGTCCAGTATTGGGTCCAAAGAAACCTTTACCTGATTTTAACTAACTCTTTACCTGATTTTTGATGCCAATCAAAACGAACGTGCTGAAAAAAAATACAGTATACCGAAATGCTTAGAATTATACTCTATTATGCGGCATATAACCAATATTGTTAAATTCGTCGTATTGTCCTGAATGCCGTTGTATTTTTAGTGGAAAATGTAAACTGATTCTGGAATGGAATTTGACAAATTTTGTTCTTTAGAAATTGAATTCACCACAATCAGCAAAAGGGAATCCTTGACTAGTTCTATTGCAGCATTTCTAGTAAATTTATCTGTATCCCTGTGCATTTCCTACCAACCTACATCTGCAGTTGCGTTTTGTCATTATTTTGCATGTTTCCGCCGTTATTGCTGTCGTGATGTTGTTTTTACGCCGTTGTCCTGTTCTTGACATTGAGGACATGATCTTGTTACTACCACATAATTAAATGTCCAGTAATGATATTGTGGATGGTTGTCGTATATGCTAGTACATGTGTGTGTTTCCCAGTGATTGCACCGCGTATTCATTTTAATCATTGATACAGATTTTCAAGGTGTGAAATGAAAACGAATGAAACGTAAATATTGGTCATGAAGTGGATAAAGCAGTAGTAAACACGATAGGCATCAGCGTACGCGGATGGACAGGCATTTCAGATGTTAAATTGTTCGGAAAGTTGTTTTGAATTAAATGGACTACAGCAGATTGGTAATGCACTTATATTCGTGTGAATATGCATTTAATTGCATTTACTTGTATACTTTCAGTGCACGTGTTGAGCTTTCCACATTTGAAGGCGGTAATAGATGATATAAATAATATGTTTTGGTGATCGAGTCTTTCAAATTGGTCTCTTCATTTGTTATCCATTTGGGAGTAAACAGAAATGTATCCTTAACAATATTTGCAGCGCACTATTGTCGACCTTTGGCCAAAGGTCAACTGTAGGGCTGACCTTTGGTCTACGGTGAGGACATCGGTCATACGTCCGATGCCAGCCAGAGATCAGTAATCTAAACGGCATATTACATAGGGTTATCCATTCTTTGGTTTCAAGTAAAGTTAAATAAAACACACATAAAGCTGTAATTTCATTGAAACATTTATTTCATTATAATGCCTGGACCTTGCCATTATGTACGAAATACAATGCCATTTAAATGACCGCCTCTGGATTGGTTGCAGCTGTGGATCCTTTTGGGGTTCCTCCAGCGTCACTTTTGAAAATATATTTCACAATGACACCTCCAGTCCATAATGCGCACCAAACAGTCACTTTTCCCGGATGCAATGACTTTTCCAAAATCAGTTTGGGAATCTTCGAGCCCCATATGCGACAATTTTGAGAAATGAGCTTCATCGCTGAAGAAAATTTTGTCCGATTGAAAGCTCACGTTTGAATCACTAACTTTGTAATAAGTTTTAATTATTTTTACGCATTCTTCGGTTGTTAAACGTTCCGTTTTGTTAAATGGCGCTATTAAATGGCACTTTATTTCACTAAATAAATAACACTTCAGACGACAAGTATTTAACAGCTGACAGCCTTGCCGTTTGGAGTTTTTAAACCATTAAGTGGATAGCCCACCATCTCTATAAGTCAGTTATTATATTATATTATTATATTCTCAAGTCTATCAATATACTGGCAGCTATGCTTGTTATTTAAGCCTATTCAACGCAATAATTTGTTATGCAAACGTAATTAAAGTTTGATCCTATTGGTCACATAGTTCTGTGGCATTTAAAAGTAAAATCAGCCATATTTTTTGTATTCCTTTTTATTTTTGTTATTTATTTTTCAATTACATATAAGTTATTTTGAAGAATTTCCATGAATGTCAAAATAATTCTAACGATTTCGACTTGTTTACATAATTTCTATTGAATTGTGCCCAATTTATCACAAGTTGGATATGGAAGCACATTTTTGTTAGCTCTTGAGTGTCCCTACAAGAGTTCTGAAAATTCCTTCTTAGATGGCGACTTGAATAGACATAATCATCTTTTATACGCCGCCCGTACAGAATATTTCTAAGCACGTCGATCTTCTGCACTTCTGCAATTCGTCACACTAAATTTCGATAATATTTCAAAAGTCTGGTTCTTCAAACAGAGTTTTGGTCGCCCTCTTCTGTGCCGTCCATCGAGTTGGTTGTCGAAAACTTTCCATGCCGGAGCACTTGGGTCCATCCGTACAACATAACCCAGTGGACGTAATCGCTGTATACTAATACGTCATACAGCTCAATGCTCATGCGCCTCCGATACTCTTCGTTAACGATGATGAGTCTATGTATTTTCCGGAGTATTTTCCTCCCGAAAACTATCAGTACTGATTCATCCGCTTGCGTCATAACCCAGGATTCTGCGCCATATAACAAGATAGGTGGACAAGCTAACATCTGGTACAGTCGAATTTTTGTTTGTCGATCGAGAGCTTTACCATTGAATCGCTTGCTTAGCCCATAGTAACACCTGTTAGCAAGCAATACTCCCCCATTTATCTCCATGTTGACATCATTCGTTTTGTTTACATCGGAACCGAGATAGATGAATTCTTCCACCACTTCAAAATTATAGTTGTCAAAGTTCACACAGCGTCCCAAACAAGTAGACTCTTTGTTCATTGAAACCAATAACTTTATATTGCCTTCGTTTACCACCAGACCCATTTTTGCTGCTTCCTTCTCTATGCCTGAGAAGGCTGCAGTAACATCTGGTAGTTTTCAGCGATTAATGTCTGAAAAGTCGCCATAAAAATTGTACCTGTTCTTCTATGACAGACCCATATTGAATTCATCTCTTCTTATCTAAATTGTAGCAACAGGATAGATGATGAATATTGCTACATTAAGAAGTTGATATAATTAGTGTTTGCATAATTTATATTAAGTATTTTTCCTTTATTCACATAAAAAAACAATATGTTCTTATTAAGTCTTTCTAATGCTTAAAGCTAATTGTACTTCTACATTAGACATTGCTATTTATAACTGCATGAGAGGGCCAGTGGGAATTACAATAAATACCGTTCAAATACATAGATTTATATCATCCAAATTTGTCGTTGTTTTGCTTTGTTTACAGCAGATCTTACGGGCCGACCTTTGCTCCAATTTTACCAAAACAGGTCCATTTTGTGACAAGTTATACGATCTTTTTAGTAGCATACGAGTATACTGAGTTAAAAGAGATTCCCGTTTTGATGTAATTCTGAAAATGAAATCTCTTTCAATTTTTTTTGTAGCATTTTGGGAGCAATATTCATTATCCCCACTGTACTTCTGAACAAAGGGAACTGTTTCCAAATTCTATCGAAAGCAGTGGATTATGCATGGGATGGCCATAGGAGAGACGATATATTTGTTGTCTTTCTAGAGCTTCGAAATCAACGCTTAATATGCAATGAAAATGTGACTCTATGATAAACTTGCGATAAAATTTGTTCAATTCACTGAAGAAAGTGTGGATAGCTCAAAACTATTACAGGGTTGCCCATATTCGACGGACCCATGTTTTTTAAAAAAA